>KB669914.1:48782-61228 GCA_000349105.1 Anopheles epiroticus
TAAGTAAGTAAGTAAGTAAGTAAGTAAGTAAGTAAGTAAGTAAGTAAGTAAGTAATTTTTTTATTATTTTCAAAACCTAAAGCTTAAGAGCATTAAGGCAATCAGGTAAATAGAAAATTCAACACATATCAAAAACCTTCAAAAAACATTTTAAGTAATAACTGTAGGGCGTAGAAAAAAAAAACAAACATAAAAATTTCGATTTCTTCAAATTGATGAAATATTTGCAAACACGTAAAATAATCGATAATAGTTTTTAGCTAAAGAAAATGTTTTCGGATGCGCAGAAAACAAAATGTAAAAGTTGCAGTGAAATAAAGAAGTTTTAAAAAAAGCTGATTCTTTTGAAAATAAATCAAAATTTCGTATAATAGATGACCGTGTATCACACAAAAACAAAAACAAAAAAACATGGTTCCAAAAGGTAGCATAACTATAACCTCCCCTACCTGTTAAACATTACAGTGTCAGGTCAGGTCAATTTTGAAGAGTAATCATATGAAGGAATGAAACAAAAATTTAATGAACATGAATGAATGAACAATGAGAATATCGAGAGTAGTTTTTCATGCAATAATTGATGTATAAGTGTAAAAATGCAGTAACTGTAATTGATTTCCATATTGATCGAATCTTCCTTTATTTTCTATGAGAGATGCTTTTAGGATCATAAATTGTATTATTTTACCTACTTTTATTAACTGCTTCACTATTTAATTTACAAAATAATTCAATACAAAAATTTTGTAGTAAAAAACTATATAAAAAATGAACTTATGATTTATTTTTTTGAGAATGTCTTCCTTGTCTATTAAGTCTTTTTTCAATTCAAATGTTTTTGATTTAAATGAGTATGGCATTGTTTCTTTTTTTTATCCAAGTTAAAAATCATGATTTGTACATTATCATTAAAAAAGGAATAAAATCAGTTTATGTTGGTAGATGTGAACAATTAATGTGTAAGTTTTCACTTATATTTATTTTCGGATGGCAAGTATGATGTGCCACACTTTCCCATAGTGCATCCAGGATCGACCTTTCGCAGTGAACGATCGGTATCTCACAGAATCCTCCTAGGATTGGGTGATGCTCTAATAAGATTAAGTGTAAGTCGAGCAGAGCAGTAGCATACTATCTCACACCCACCATTCTCGAAATTGTGAAAGCCCTCGTCATGCACCATCCCAGCGGTAGTAATCGTCCCCGGGACAAAATTGTAATAAAATTTACTCCTATTTGAGCAGTGAGCACTTCTGCACATGGGAAGTAGCCACACGAACGTGCAAACACGAACGCCAACCCTAAGGCGCACTCCCCGTGCAGTTGGTGGCGATGGTGGCCAATCAGCACGTCGTGAGAAATCACGCTGCAGAACCGAACCTCCCGCTGTGACACTTGCCGGCCCTGCACCAACGCGTGTGCCCGATTATCTCACGCGTTCGGCCCCGGTGTCATCCTCTGCTCATTTGGAAAAATACACAACATATTTGGTGTAAATAAAAAAACTCATCCACTGGAGGTGGAAAACCTCGAAGGGTAAGTGCTCGATGGATTCATAATTTTCCCGCTCCCTTTGGCTTCGACCGGCGGGGTTTGATTTATTAAATTTAATGAGCACAATCGTTACCGGTTTCTGCGAAACGATGCCAATGACGGTGCCGCTGCTGGTACTGCGTGTGCCGTGAATGGTTCGCTGCGCCTAGAAACAATCAGTTACCACGGTTTCATCGTGTAAGCTGAGTGGATGTAGAGGGGAAAAGATCGGTTGGCCGTTTCACTGTAAAATCTTTGTGCAGTGCTAAAATGGTTAGTTTAAAAATAAAAATGACTTAGGAACAAATGCTATTCCCACCAGCGTTTCTCATTTAACGAAGACCTGGTAGGATCATTTAATTTATTACAAGGTATGAAAATTATCAATTAAAAAAATAAACAGCAGCTTTATTTAATGTTCCTTCTTAATCTCTGAAACAAAACCTTAATTTTATATTATATTGATCAATGAATATTCTTCTTTACTCACTTGGCTTTTCGTCTAACAGGTTAATTTTAGTTTAGTTTAGCATTATGTTGCCCATTATTAATTTTAAGGTTGCTAATTTCACTGATTTTGCGGTTTTATAATGCTCGTGGTTTGCGGTTTTTTGTTATTATTTTTGTACTGTTTTTTAATGTTATTTATTTTCAATTGTTTTAAAATGCATAACATATTTATCAATTTGTATCATTTAAATTAATCTCTAGTGACCTTATTTTGCCACAGCACGGAGATTTAATTAAGTTTTTACTAGAAGATTGTAATCAGGAATCTTACTGTAGTTTTGCGGCTTGTAATTAAATAATGTCTTCTAGAATAGCGATGAGCTCACCTATACAATACAATGTTAGTCTTTTGTACCAATTAGCCTCTATCAGATTTTGGTACTTGATACTGCGTAGTTGGATAGTCTATGTTCACTGCGGAGGAATATCCTGGAAGTGATTTGTAATCCAGTCCAGTCGTACGAATACAGGTGACGCAGTCCTCCTCAGGGTTGCCCCACTAACGCTCTTATTATTATTTTTTCACCTGATTATTTGTTTTGTTGACCTGATTATTTATTTATTTTTATTTTGTATTTGTTTGGTTTACCAGTTTCGATGGTCAAAGACCTATGATTGAGTAATTAAGGTCACCATGTAAAATTATAGAAACTGTATAACATTTATAACGCTCAAAGTTGATGTGACAAAAAATAAGATTTCAATAACTCTGTTCATATGTTACTGTCCTCCATTTCCACCAGTTTGTAAAATTTCTTTGTTATAATAGTAAACGTTTGGAGGAATATTGAAGTACGGATAAATTTATTTCGTTTATCAAAACACAGTAAGCTTAAGCAATAGCCACGCAGTAAATCTAATAAAACAAAATGTTTTTTTTGTATTGCTTGAAAAAATGAGTTGAAAATGTTTAGTTTGTTTGTTATTTTGTTATATATTTCTTTAACTTTTTAAGTCGCTAATTTTTATGTTTTGGGTTTCACTTCCTCTTTCAATATACCTGGGCACACTCTCAATGGGGTGCAAAATAATGGTTGATGGTTTATACATTTTAGTTCTGTCGTTCAACATTACTTTATCGTGGATTTTGTTCAAACTGGAACAGACAATTTCATGCCTGGTTTATTTTATATATTGAATTTACCACATTTGCATATTTGCTCATTAAAACACTTACTGCCTAGTTTACAAAGATTGACAATAAAATATGGTAAGCCGAAATGCTTACTGTAGTTAAAATTGTGTTTTAATGCAGTTGTGTTTAATTTTAAAATTTAGCAATATATAATTAAAGCATATATTGTTTTTATATACTTTATGGTGTCAGTTTAAGATGTGTGATGATAAATAAAAGATAGTTTATTGTCCACAGTTTATCCAGATATTGAAACAATGAAATCCAAATGGAAAACATGCACCAAATTTCAATTGGTGAAATAACATAAAGTAATGTATAGTATAATTGCGATTGCATTTGAACATAATTAATTTTTTTTTCATTAAGATTATTTATTGATATAGTTACATTCAGATGATTTAAAACAAGTTTTACAATAAACAAGCATGAAAGTTACTAATATGACGTAATCAACAGAGCAGAAATATTCACCTAAGCAGGGGTGAAAACATTTGGTGAAACTATATTTACTACAATTACACATCTAAACGGCTCTAGTCTAATAAGCATTTCCACACAAACTTCAGCCCGAATAAAATGAATGCACCAAACACGTACAAACGAAGACGGCGGAAAAAAAATCCTCCATAATGACGATTCAATTGGCGGGATGAGTCAGCTTAGCGCCCCTACCTCAACCTGGTGCAAGGCGTTTACCATCCCGATGCGTCATAATCCCATTGCATAACATATTTTCCAATAGTTTACGGTTGTTTATCCTGCAACCGTTTACAGCGATGGTGATCGCACCGGGTCTCTTTTTCTCTCTCCTTTTCTCTCTAGACGAAACAGCTATTCAGCCGTGGAAAAGGGATCCTAATTGCTGGTGTGCATACCGAAATTGGCAGGGTGGCGTGGCGAGGCGAAGCACAACAGAAAAAAAACCGACACTGCTGCTCATCCTCCCAGCAGGATTCTTGAGCATATAAATCCGATACGCACGTGAAACCATAATTCAATACCCGTCCCATGCCAGGGGGTCCCAAAATCGCTCACATGCAGCGGATGCCGGACGGAGTTACGCTTCCTTTTCTAGGTCTGCTCATTTTTTGATGCTGTTGCTGCCTTCTTCAACTATCTGCTCCTGTTGGCGTGCGTCACCACGGGATAAGCAATCATCGGGCCGGCAATATGGAATGTCATTGTTGTGGAACGAATCACCCATTTTCCCGACGGCGCACGGTCGCCGCGTAATTGATTATGAATTTATGGCACGAGTGATTTGTGCCCGGGCGATAGTAGGAATTGACGGTCGGGCACTAAAAAGGAAATCGTTTTGGCCGATGGTTCGATGGGCCATTGTGGAACTGGACAAGAAAAGTGTGTGTGCTGTTGTGATTTGTTTTTTTTTTCCTCGTTTTAGAAGAAATAAGTCTAGATAAACGTTTTGGTAAAAGAGTAGATTATTTTTACGCCAATGGCACTTATAATAATTTTGAGGTTTAAATGTTTTTGTGTATTCTATTTTTTAATTCCATTCTAAATTTGTATGCAATTAATCATTGTGAAAAATTTGACATGCCGATCATTATTTGATTGAATGAATCATTGGAAAGGGCTGGCTGCGAAAAGGCCCGTCGTCGGTTCGAATCCCATTCGGAGCGCTGCCGCCCCCCATACGAAGAATTGACAATCGTGCTATGGGTACACTAAATCACAACCCCCCCATACGCAGGATTAACAATCTTGCTACGAATGGGTAAACTCCGTCACAGAAAGAGCTAAAACACAATGATGTTCTGGTTACGCCTAGACCCCACAGAGATTGTTGTGCCACCTAAGAAGAAGAAGAAGAATCATTAGAAATGAGCCTTTGTACGCTCAATTTCATGTTTAAATTTCAATAAAATAATATTTTACTTTATGTTTGTAGCATTTTATCATATTTCATTTGAGGTTTTGAATTTCATTCCAGTTTTTACTAACTTTGATTATTTTGTAAGTTTCTAGTTTTTGTTCTTCATTAATTCGCAATATCAACACTTTCTAACCATTTCTTCTAGATAAAAAACCTTAACATTTAAATAATAACGCAACAAGATTTTTCTACTGACAAAAATGAATTACAGGCAAGGGCTACACATATTTCAAACAATCTCACGGTGCTTAAAATATGTTGATGATTTATGATGCTTTCCGAGTCATTGCAAACAGAGCATAAGCGCAATCTCATCCTTTCCTTTTACCAAAGTCAAACACCCATCACACTGCACCGAGATTAGGCAACGGCCACCAACCAACGTGTCCATATTTACACAAAAGAATCACGGAAACGTGGCCTGCAAATGGATTGACAATGTTACCCGCAGCAGCAACACACGGGCCAAACGCCTTCGATGTTTGCTTACGGCCCAGTCAGTTCAAAGGTGCATAAGTCACAGTCAAACACAGTTTTCCTGCCACGCTAAACGGTTGCGTTTCATAACGCACCCGGGGAAATTGTCACTTCTTGCATTCAAACAGGCTCAGCGCGCATAGAACGCTACCGGTTCTATCGGCCAACGTGACGTGCAGTTGCGGCAATGGGTTGCGGGCCTTCTTTACGCAAGCCGTACGCCGTACGGGACCCGTTTAAGAAACCAATTTCCGACACCTTTGTACGGCTTCACGGCAAACCGCAAGGGAAAACCACCCGAGAAGCGGATCGTTTGGCATGGTGTTCCGTTTCAAATTGGTATTTTATTTTAACTCTTTAGCCCAGTTTCTTGGCGGCCAGCTATTGCAGAGGATTGAGAGACTTTTCTTGAAGGTTTTCCATTTCATTTAACTCATTGGCTTTTTGCTGCCGGTGTTGCATTACCCCACCTAGTGGGACGAGTAATACGACGCGTGAAAAGATTGGTTCCTTGCAAGGGGTCAGCGTTGCAACGGTCTCTTCACGTGGCATAATCACTGTATGTGGCACGAAAGATTCAGAATTTAGTGTCCTGACTGAAAAAATGAGAGGTCTGCAAAACTTTTTCAATTGCCTTTCGATTTTAAAAGTAACTCAATCTGTTTTATGATGGTCTCAATAATGCTCAAACAATATAAATGCTGATGTAGCAAATATGCTTTTGCAAGAATAATTGTTTTTTCTGTTTCTTTCAAACATGCTCTTCCTTTCCATTATATTTTACTCCATTACTCGATAACAAATTAATCAGACAAAAATATTTAAAGAACTTCTTATGATAACATTTGAAGCATAGGATTTTACTGCTGTAAAATGGATGCCCTAGGAAAAACATAGTACTTACAAACATGTTACACATTTGAATAAACTTATACAAATTCTGAATACAATCCATCGCATCGGTTGGTAAGCAAACTTAAATAAATGTTTTTTAAATTGCCAAGAAATCTCTTATTATTTGGTACAATTTTTAATACTCCTGAAATTTAGAAAGATACTAGAAAGAATAGAAATCGTCGTGTAACTATTACATTTTAGTTTTCAAAATTTGTTGCCAAATATTTTTTTTTTAATAACAGCAATGTAATAAGTTTGTCAATTGATAAATTCTTTTTTCCGGAGGTATCCTACAAATTGAATTATAATGGAAGCGAACCAAACTGAAATTCTGGTGATATAACTTCAATTCGTAGTTGATAATAAAAGTAGTTGATAATCTACTTTTGACACGGCTCATTTTGTTGCTTTTGGTTTCTTATGGATTGAGTTTCGTTCTTTTTATTATAGGATTTCATAATTATTCCGATGATTACAAAATTGTTACTTTAAAACTCGTACAAGTAAAAACAGTTATTTTAAATTAATTTTATGAATTGAACAAACATGATGAGAAAATTAAGTATAAAAAATGGTCTTTTAACGTATGGAACCAAAAAAGGCAAAAGGTCAATAAAAACCCAATAACTGAAGTCCTAATGAGAAGGTATTGAAAAATTGATTTTTTCTGGTTATGAATTTCTAAGATTTTCTAAGTTCAAATCCAGAATTAAGTTAAAGTTTTATCACGTGTGCCCAGAAGCAGAGTGATACGATATGGTAAGGAGATTTTAAAACACACACTAAAGGTACAAAAACAACTTTAGATTCGAATTATTCTAAAACTGTTGTAAAGTTTCAAATTTATCATATTGTTTAAACTTTATTTTGAAATTATTTTGATAGACAATTTTGAAAGCCAAGAGCTAAATTGGCGCCATGACATATGCAATCTGCACACAGATAATTGTATAAAGATAACTGAACTAATATTATTTAGGATTGTAACGAATTAACATAACCAATACGGCCCGACCGCTTAAAGTAATTAAAACATAATATTTTAACAGTCAAAAGCGAAAAGACTGTTACATATTTTATGAAGAAACTTGATTAGTACCACCAAATATATAACATCGAATAATCATCTATTAAGTAAACACTGTTAATATGGTACTCAACTTATCCCACCATTTCTTCCTCTCTTTCATTCATACAGACTTAAATCATTACAAAACTCTTTTAATCCCACAAATTAAATGGAATGATCACTGATCATTCCGTTTACATGGATGTAGAGAAGTTTTAGCTAAAACACAAATTGCCGAGCAATAGTCACCGACTTGATCGAGGATAAAAAAATAACTCTGCAACAAAAGAACAAAACTCCCTTATCATGCACAGAACCTGCGACTGTCCAACTTTGGTGAGAAGCAAACATATGCTCACATCATCAATTACAAACTTAATGTAGTTTTGTTTCGTTTCAGTTTTTTTTCTCCTGTTTCAGCTCTCTCGTCCCCCAATCGCCCTGTCCTTTCCTCACATGGTGGCCACTTTCACTAGCAGCGAAGTACATCGTCATTTCGAGTGAGTTTTTGCCTCACTTTCAACACGCCCGGAAGCGGCGCTGTAAACGGCGGCGCAAAAACGGTTCAGCGTGGAGGAAATAATTAAACTACAATACAACTGCACTTTCACACGGACGCTAAAACATTCCTTCTTCTTCTGCTACTGCTGCGGATGATGTCTTAAGAGTGGAACAACTTCTTTTTAGTCATCTCTGGCACGGAGCGCACAAACGGTTCGGGTTCGATCGTGTACTAGACGTTTGCTGCCAGAAGAAACAATGTACTGATTCTGTTGCTGCTGTAAAGGAGTTTGTTGGCGAGATGAAAAATAGCTCTTAAGAGCGCTTGGTTTTGTTTCCTTTTTTGCCTACCGGCCAAAACCAGGTAAAACAAAACCAAAAGCGGACACGTACTTTTGACACAGTGCGAAACAGTGCGAAAAACCGTCCAAATAAGTGCCTGAGGAAAATTAATGATTCTCCTGAAAACTAACCGTACACCAAAGAAGCACCAATGGGGGTTGCGGAAAGCCGGGCAGGACAAACACTGGGTGACCGCTTGGGAAGAGTTTTGCAGCGGAAGCGTCCCTATTCTTATCAGCGAAATCGTCGCCGGTGGCGAAAAAGTTTGCCCGTTGCCTCGGTCAGGGCTAATGATCTGTTGTCGTCCGTGGGAAAAGTTTTGTAGTTCGTTCCGGTGGTGCTGTGGTGCGGTATGCCCTTGCGGGCTAGTAATTAAATATGATAATGTAGCCCCCGTCGGCCTATTGCAGGCGTTTGTCAAAGTTTTCTATCGTCCGCGTTTGTCGGCGGTAAAGAGTGTTAAAGAATTTTTGGGCCTGTAGGTTGTGGTGGTTTGTGAGGCTGTTCGCAACGCTTCCGACGCTGAATTACAACGGGCCGTTTGTCATCAGGCGTTTTCCACTAAGTGGGTTGTATTTCAAACTGAAGTTTATTGAGGTGAAAAGGACACGCTTGTGTAAAGGGGAAGCGTTACAGACGATGGCACGTACAAATTTGAATGTTTCTTTCAAACGATAACATTTAGACAACGAAGTAGTCACTTATCGAATAATTTCAAATGGTTGTAAAAATAGTTAAATAAATCGAAGTTATTTTAGTAACATGAATATTAGGAAAAAATCATTTAATTTGAGATAATATTACATTAAATAAATGAAATTATCCCCGTGTTTCCGAGCTTTTAAGATGTTTTAGCTAATTTAACAAATTTAAAGTTGCATGAAGTTTAAATTTTAATATTTTTTTTAAGTTTGAACTAATTTTAAAGAAATCCGAAACATAAATTTAAGTTTTTGAGAAATTTGCTAGAACATCATGCACAAATGTTGAAGACAAACTTGTGGAGAAGCCACAGTTATCATAATCTCCTCCTTCTTCAGATTTTTTTTCTTGTATGGTTTTTATTAAAAAACCTTAAATTTCAATGTTAAATTATATGAAAAGAAATTTTAGGTTTATCTTATGGTTGAAACTGGAGTTCTTTGAATTATTCCGATGCTATTGATGATGTCATCATTGTCCTCACAAGCGTTCAATAAACCGTTCATATTTAGGGTTAGAATAAAAAAGTTGCTACTCATTTTTAACATTTTTAACATTCATTTTTCTTCTTCTTCTTCTTCTGCTTAGTTGACTTAACAACCCTTGTAGGGCAAAGGCTTACACTAATGTGCTGTGGTCTTTCTGTGACAAAGTCTGTTCTGTGACTTACCCTTAACCGAAAAATCCATTCACCGTATGGGAAGCGGCGGCCGTCCGAACGGGATTCGATACGACGTCGGACCTTTTGACTGGCCTATACCGTTACCACTAGACTATCGAGCTGGCCCTTTAATTTTTATTGAATTTAATTTCTTTTTTTAATTGATCTAGTTGATAGCTCTGTTGAACATTTTATCAATGTTTCAGTCGTTTATCTTAAAAATGGAAAGTGAAGTGCATCGTGGTGTGTTAAATGTACTGATGGATAAATAATAATAAAACCTAAACTGTTTTCATCCATCAAAAGAACATTTCCTTCTCCACAAAACATACAAATTGAATTTTTCCTCAGTACCTAAACGTACCTCATTTGCAATGCGCCTAGTATTTTAAATCAATTACCAACCGTTACTGCACCGCATGGTTGCTTACCAAAATGCCATGGTCAATTGAAAGAGGTTTCAACTGATCAAAAGAGTGCAGTCAGTTCGCCAACAGTAGGTACACCCACCTTCCCATGATATGCTCCACTGCCGAGTACCAGCGAGTACAGTTGCATCAAACCGTATAAAGCTTTGCTAAGCGATGGTGAAGTTGACGTGCGTAAGAAAGAATTCACTCTATCGGCACTAAACAGGCATTGACTGCAATTGCAAATCAAACATCTTTTTTGGTTTGAGCTTGGTGAGTTTTTGCGCCGTGCCGTCGTTCACGTTCCGGGTCGAGGATTTAGTAATTACGTACGATCGTTAGGATAACGCTTCTTTATGCGCTGGTGAACTCGCTTGATTGCTATTCCGTTGGAGCATCTCGATTTTTTTTTCGTTGTAAGCGAAGCAAGTTCAAACCATTCAACATCAAGGTTCCGTCAGCGAACAATAACTGACCAGAGCTGCTCGCCGCTTTCCATGAACCAGGAAAGCGTAATTTCCCTCAAAACCTTTCTGCACTGCACTGCTACAAAGAGGGAAAAAGAAAATAGCTACTTGCATCCTTCCAACAGACAGATGGCAGACAGTTTTCTTCAAATTGTTCAAGCACGGATTTACAGAATTGCGCTAAACGGTTCCCCGCCGCACTGCAAACTGCTCTCCTCTATCCTGCTTCATACACGGAGAGCCGTATAATTGAAAAGGTAAAGCCCTGAAAACCGCACGCACACTACCGACAACAAAGCAACTGTTTGGTGGGATGATGATGATGATGACGATGGTGGTGTTTAAGCAGACACGGCAAGAACTCCGCTGCCAAAGCAGACAAGGTAGACCGAAATACTAGTTGGTGGTGTACTTCGTAAAAGAGAGAAAATCGATAACTACTTCCCGAAAATCCAGCCCTTCAGATGCGATTTGTTCTTCCCGGTACGGGTGAGTTAAGCACGTCACTAACGAATCGACTCATCCTTCGCCTTTTTTTATCTTTTCAGCTAATCGAAACACATCGTAACCTGGATGCGCACACACCGTTGACGATTTGTAGCGGGTTGTCTGACTTTGAAATGCGAAGTAACTACCTCATCCAAGCATGACGCACCGTGCAGTACACAAAAGGACAAGCAATTAAACTCACATGCTCGCAGCATACGCGCACGCCACCCGCCCGACCGATGTAATTCCGGTTTGCGTGCGTGTCTAGTACTGCTGCATCGGTGCCGAACCAGCAATCTCCATTCATACCCTGCATGGTTTTTATCGCCGCCCGGGTTTTTCGGTTCAGATAGCGAGCCGTGCGGTTTTGCGTGGCTTCATTGCCAATCAATAAGGAAGGGTGGCTCGATTATCGAACGGACTCGAGCCGAAAGCGTCTCTGCTGATGGGTAGACATAACGGCCGACCTGAAACTGATTGTCAATTACACCGTATCGTTACGGGCATCGATTTATTTTCCTCCTTCTTCGATTTTCGTGTTGCCCAACGTGGTAGGGCAGTCACTTGCACAGTCAGTTATATCGATAAGAGTAAAACGCATAATCACTACTAGTTTGCACTATCACTTTATGGCTTGTTTTTGTTTGGTGTCTGCTTTCTTGAACATTCTAAACAGTGTACAGTTGACACAACACTGTGTCGCCCGGCAGGCACGCCTTGAACGGTTCGTAGTAGATGTAATCCTCCAGGCAGGTTCGCACGCCCGGCTCACCCTGGAAGCAGTACACGTAGCTTGTACAGTCATTCGCGATCGGCAGGAACCCGGTGAAGCCCTCAGCGCAGCCAAGGTTCGGGCTTCCTGGATCACCTCCAGTTTCTGGTGGAACGGCCTCAGTCGTCGCTGGCGCTGGTGGCGTGTTAGTCGTGGAACCATGGTTTCCATTGTTTTCGACGCAGGTTTCACTGTTTCCTCTTATGCAGGATTGGAAGTACGTAGAGAAGTAGGTTCCCTTCTGGCAGGTCTCTTCCTTTGCCTTGCTATTGTAGCACACAATGTACTTTTTGCAGGAGTCGGGATGTACTTTGAAGCCGTATAAAACGTTATCACACACGTAGTCATACTTTCCTTGGCTCTCAGAGGAATCTTCTCCAGATTCAGTCTGTTCAGTAGTTGGAATGGTTGGCTCTGGTTCAAAGGTGGTGTCTTCCGTTGTGGGATACTCCTCAGTAGCGTCAGGGCACACTCCATTCTTCTGCTTGATACAGAGGTACAACTTTGAGCTGTAAGCATAGCCTTTCGAACAGTTCTGCTCCTTAGCCTTGTTCTTGTAGCAGGAGATGTACTTCGTGCAT
>KB669914.1:73271-86883 GCA_000349105.1 Anopheles epiroticus
ATTAAAAATAAAAGGAGAAAATACGTAAAAGCAAACGAAATCGTTTCAAAAAGTGATTCGGTGGCCTGGCGGGTAGTTCAGTGTACATGTATGGTGGCAGTCAACGTGTTATTAGCTAGTGGTAATAGATAATAGATATATTAAGACGTTTAAATCATTATGTTTTTTGAAAATCTTTATTGAGTATGAAACACTTTTGGTACAAATGACTCATTTAGACGGGTTTGTTAATTATTTTGCTCTTTCTTTTATTTCCTCTTCTGAGCTATAACTACAATTTAGTTCAAATTAAACTTTTATACTACATCACTTTAAAAAATGTTGTTTTGTTAAATGATTGATATACTTTCTGTGCAAAACAGCGACAACGATTGCCACAGCCAATACCCACGCCTCTTTCTATCATTCCGCCCAAGTAAGCCCCCTTAAATTTCTCATATAATCAACCTTAACACTCTCGATCCCTTTATAGTTCAAACTAATTAGTTTCACCTGAGTCACTTTGCACGTGCACCGCTTTGCCTGCACGCCTAATCCTTTCTCGGGCTTCTACTCGGTTTTTTTTCCAAAAGTTTTCAGACATTTACCACCGCCCTATCTCTCTGAGTTTGTTCTTGTTTTCTGTTTAACAACCAAAGACAAAGAGAGAAAGTGAGATAGAGAAAGCGAGACAAAGACAGGGAGGTTGTAAACGGCAAAGAATACCACCCGTTTGGCGGGCTTAAAAAAGTTACCATCCAACACCTGACCTACGGGTTGCAGTGCGACCGGCAGACAACTGCATCCAGGGCAAGTAGTGTGTACTTTAGTAATTAAAAGTTGTGTAACACTCAGCGGGAAAATCGTTCGGGAATGTGAGCAGTTTACCTTGCCCGGGATTAGAGCGCCAAAAGCCTCCTGCGTGATGGAAACAGGGAAATGCTCCCATTTAAGCAGCGTCCCACGTCGTTAACCGATCGGGATGGACAGATACCGATGTAGCGAAAGTTTGCAAAAGGCGGGTAGCAAACTTTACCCAGCAACAAACTTCCAAAACCGTGCAACCGTGCTAAAATACAACCGGAATTAAACGCACCCGGCTCTGTTGCTGCTGATGGCACTAAAAGCATTCCCCTTTCGGCTGATGCTGTACCGCCGGCAACCTCAAACCGAGCCGAATCATCTTTTATTCACGTAAATTTGCAAATGATCATAAATGAAAAATCCTCAATCCATGAAACGGCCGCGCGCGTTTAATGAATCGGGAATGGCATTGGGTGACCGAGACCTACCCTGTTGCATATTTTAAATCATTATTTTTATACGAAATTAATGTTTTAACTGGCTGCCATGGCCAGTGCACCGACACCGCTCCATCCACACCAGGGGTCATCGTTGAAGTGTCCCTGTTGAAGGCTCTTAAAATTCTGTTTACATTCACACAAAATAGTTTTATTTGTTGCTGCAGCACCCCGGTGCAATGCGCGAGTGTCACTGAGAGGATTATAATTTTTAATTTGTTTCCCTTCGCCACGCTGATGCCATGCTGTGTTCGAACCCGCTTGGTAGGTTTATGCGAGTGCGTGTGCATTTGTGTTTTCCATACGTTTGGTGGGAAAATCATACACAGGTTTGAAAGGATTTAATGCCCTGCGTCCATCCCGCCGAGGCGTTGAGTGCGTGTTTCATTATGTTTTTCGTCTCCCTCTCCGAGGGGTGCATTTCTTGTCGAACCGGTAAATGTGCTGTCATGGGATGTGATTAAGCATGAGAAAAAGGTTGTTTTTGTGGAAAGCAAACGAATGTGAAATGGAACCTGTATTTATTAGTTGCCAGTGCGGGTTGCTCCCTAGCTACGCAGTTAATACGTTTCCAAGGTCGCAGCTTTGTGCGAATATTCGCGTGTGTTTTGTCATTTGTACAGTAGAATGGAAAAAATAAGCAGGTCGTACTTTGTTGACAGTTTTTAATTCAAAAATATTTCATTAAGATGATTGAGACTATAAGCCTTTTATTAAATGTTGCAAGAAGGAGCAATGAACTGCACTTACATCCATCAATACATCTGCTAATTTATGTTTGATGCAACTTTAAGATTTGGTATCTATTAACAGTTATGTAAACTTTAATAGTTTTAAAATGAGCTTTAAGAAAATTTATTTTGCAAAGTCTAAATGTGGTGGGATGTATGTATTTATTTTTCTTATTTGTCACCTGCATACCAGATGAAAAGTATAAATTCATCAATCCACATTTGAACTTCATAAACCTTTTCAATACCTTTCATATGCTTAAGGACGGTGTGCCTTTAAGATGTATATCAGATATTATTAAAGTGTTTTATTGTGCGAAAACATTAGTTTCTTAATATTCTTCTTGAATGAATCCCTGTTTTATAATTTGAAAAAAAATCAACCTATCATATAAATATTTGTGAAATCATGAAACATGCAATCATGGAATAAATTGTTAACAACGATACATAAAAAATTGCAAGATTAAATTGTAAGAGAATTTCCATATGAAAAACTAGTTGGCTATTCGGTTAAGATTGTCACACTCACTTGTGGAGATAATTGACCTTCAGGGGAAAAGTTATCCTTTATGGAAATAACGCAACCAACCGGAATCTATTCTCGCTGGTTAGTCACGAAATTAGTTTCAAAAATCGATTGAAATCATGTATATTTTATATCTTTTGACTCCTCTTTATACAAGCAATACGACACTACCGAAACAAAAACAAGAGCTCTTCTCTATATTCAAACATATTTTACATATGAATAAATATTCTTAATCTAGAAATTGCTCTGCTAAGTTTTTGTTTCGAACAAAGGTTTTTTTTAAGTCTCTACACGGATAAAGAACTTTACAATCCGAACTACAAACAAATATTATGATTTTGTGTTACAACACCTTGATTTGATAAGTTTAATTTAGAACAAAGTTTGCTCGCTAGTTTCGTAGTTCATTTCTGTGCCACTACATCAACATTAAACGTATCCATTGAATCTATGATACCTTGTTCATTACTACAGATAGTTTGATGAATATTCATCTTGAATATTTTATAATATTAACGCACGCTTAAAGATAGTTATTTGATTTGAACTTAGGATTTTTATGTGAATCTGCACCTTTATAGTCCATGTTTCGATGTAAATAATTCATAAACACGCCACACCGTAACTTGATGTAAGCAAAGAATGAAAAAATCGTAGATCTGATTTTTTTTAATTCATAACTGTAAATGTAACATAATTGTAATTTTTTTTTATTCTGTTAGTGACGGCCAGGCCGTATTGTGTGACTTAGTGTACCCGTCCATATCAAGATTGTAAATCCTGCGTATGGGGGGTGCTTGTGATTAAGTGTACCCATAGCAAGATAGTCACAATCCTGCGTATGGGAGGCCGGCAGTGGTCCGAATGAGATTCGAACCGGCGACGGGCCTTTTGACAGCCCTACGCCGTTACCACTCGACCACCGAGCCGGCCCATAATTGTAATTGTAAGAAAAGAAATTGCACTAAACATTTGAATGTCTAATTCAGATACAGATTTAATAGATACAGATACAGACAGACATTTACTTGAAAGAGAATCTAAGATGTGAGAGATTGTTTTGTCAACAGATATTCTTTGAAGAACAATTAGAACGAAAACTCAACATTGATATGATAGAAGAGTATGGGATAAGATTCTACAAGTTTCATCAAATAAAATATTATATTTACCTCCTCAAGTTGAGAGCTTACCTTTACCTTCGCTAAAAGAAGTTTTACCTCTTTAACGTACCACGAAAGCTATTAAACAGTCTGAAAAGTATTCTGTTGGCTACGGAACAAGAAAAATGATAATTTCTTTCCTGTTACCTTGAATTATTTTGTGCACAGAATTCACTGGTGTCGTTTACAGCATTTCAAGATATTCCTAAATCAGTTGGCATTAATGTATTTTCTTGTGCGAAGTCATCGATTTACATCTTGAGCATTTATGAAACTAATTTATCCTGCTTAGCAGTCATTGCTTTGTGTATGCTGGCGAATGAAAATCAATCGATACCTTACTACACAGCCTTTAAATTCTTTTTTCCAGACAAACACAACGCTCTTGCTAAGCAGAAAATCAAACAACCCCATCTCGCATACCCCGACGGATCCGATTTCCGGCAACCCAAACCTTACCTTTTCCCTCTAATGCTACTTCCTTCCTGCGAAACAATAAGCAATTGTTCGGCCCCGTCGACTAGATTGATGGCACTTGTTAAGTGTAAAGGTTCGCTCGCCGACTAAAGGTGTGTACGCACGCGAAAAGCGAAACCGGTGGGTACGACAACCATCAAGACAACAAGAAAAATCACTTTCACCCGTCGCCGAAACCACGCAACACGTTCCTCTCGCCAGCCAGCCGAAAAAAGGTTCCGAATTTGCTTTCCCACTGGCGACTTGCGCTGATGATGATGATGAGCCTACTGCTGCTGCTACTGCTGCTGCTTCTTGAGACCCTAGCGGCTTGTTTTCGGTTGTTGGTTTTTGCTAGAATTTTTGTGTGCAATTCCACGTTTGCCCTGCAAAACTGCAGGAAGTTGAATGAGAAGATTCAGACGCACGGGAAACCATAAATTCTTCGACGAATGCGGTAAGAAGACGGGAAGCAGGCGAAGCACTCCGCTAACAGGATTGCTTCACTACACGCACTCACGCGGTTGTTGATTGGTGCGTTTCCGGAGGGTTCTTTCCATTCTTACGCGCCCTTCTCGCCACGACTCTTAAGGAAGCCGCTTTCTTCGCCTCTGAGAGGCTGGCGGTTATGAGGCCTTGTTTACAGCTTTGGTGGAGGGGTTTTTTTTTTATTGTACTTCGACCCCCTTCGGGGCAATACACTCAATCGGAGATCGGCTTGCGCTCGGTGCACCCCGGCGCCCAGTAACGAGCGACGGGAAATTGAAAAATCTAATAAAAGATTGATGAACACGACGCCTGAATTTATGCACCCCTTGTCGCTTTTTTTCACTCTCCTGCAATTCACCTTCTAATATTTCGGTTGCTAGAAATCTTCTTGTAGAATTTTGTTGCCCTAAACAAAAAAAAAAGGAAAATGATGAGGAACAGTAGAGCTAAGAGGAAATGAAAATCGTCCGGAGAGAAGCAAGTGTTGGTGCAGCTCCATTGAATGTTGGCACTTTGGATTGCATTCCTTCAAAATCAAGGGGAGAAAGGGATCGCTTCAGGCCGTTCAACAAGCGAGTGCGTACAGTCTTATCCCTTGCCGGAATAGAACCTCAACCAACTACTGCAAGCACTGCGCTCTCAATAGCATCGATTGCCGAAGCATATCAACACGTTTCGAAAGCCGTTTAGGGAAAGCGGTCTGCTAAAAGCCCTCCAGCCTTTTCTTTCGTGTGTGGATTCATATCAATAAGCGAACTAGCAGTTTGCAGCATTCCTTAAGGTAATATATGCTCGAATATAAATTGCACTCAATTTCCCTCTCTCATCTCTCTCTCTCTCTCTCTCTCTTGCCCTTGCTCACCGACGGGGCAAAACAAAACGTATTCACAATCGCATACGTGATTGGAAATCTGATGACGTAGCTATTTGTCATGACTCAATAGGCGCCTGAATGTGGGCAATGGGCAGGGTTGCTGCCTGTCCGAGCCTAAGCCCGTTTGGAACGTTGCTTTGTTGCTTCCTTCACCCAAACACACAGCAAGATTGATGCGTTTCGAAGGGGTTTTTTTGGTTTTGCCCCGCTTCGGGTATGAATATTAGATGCAGCCCGAGTGACGAATCGGTTCCGGAACACCGGATTGACACCGACCCAGCGTGTGCAAGGGAAACGTTTCTATTAGCCCATCCACCGGTTCGATTTTAGAGCTGACCGGTCTGTCACGGGGTGGAGCGGCGAGTGAAATCATCATCAAATTTACAGCTGTTAGACACGGAATGTGTTTCATTGGGCGTTTTTCGGCGAAGAAAGTAAACCCGATCCGCACTGCAACGGCACGGACCGGGTGTGGTGCTTGACCAGTCGTTTCATCATGTGGCCGATTTGCGGAATGAAGGGTGCGAAGGTTGGGTGAGGTGGTGAATTTATCTTTCCCTTGTTGCCCACCGGTTTCCTGCAGCCGCACATCACGCGCACGGCTACGCGAACGACCACTGCATGCAACTTTGACATTATTAATGACTATTTCTAATGAATTTTATTCGTCCCTTCGTGTTTTGTACGTCCTTTTTGCTGTAAAGCTCCGTTTGCCCACCGTTTTTTGATGGAAAACGGGTTATTCCTCCCTTTGCTGGACGCTTCGTGTCCTTCCCCGGACTGACTTTGTTATGATTCCCAGCCACTGCGCTGCTGCTTCGTGCAACTGTACCCAAGGGTTCACCGTGGTTCGTCCCCGCAGCGGAAATAACCTTCGGGATGGGGTTTCTTATCTAGATGATTCCGGCACTTACTATTCCCTGGTCCTTACGGTGGCTCTTCCGGGGTTTCGGGGGTCCTGGGTTAGGTGGGGACGATTTCGAGTACTAATGAGTTTTGTGTTTGACTGTGAGGCGTAGAAGAAGGTTTTGTTTCCCTCTCCCTTCACCCATCCCCTCTTTCTTCGCACTGGAACTAGTTTTCCTCATTACCCGAAATGAGTACCGCTTTTTCGATCGCTTCGTGCAAATTGTGAAAAGTCATTCGCTTGCCATTAGGTTAGATAAATTAGGTAGCGTACTGCGGAGCGTTTAATGTTTTTGAATTTGCGATGCTGGCGCTGGGTGATCTGTCAAACGGGCTGTAACGAAGGCTGTTTGAAGGTTGTCCTTTTTTTTTAAGTGTGGCTTTTGTAGGCACAACGTGTTTTGCTGAGAGTTTAAAGCAGTGTCTAAAAGATCATTTGTTACACTACAAGTTAATATAGCACATTCTGTATTGACATGAAAGTGAGTTGAATAATAATTAGCAAGACAGAAGCAATGTTAGCATGTTTTTTTTTTTATTTCTAAGCATTTTTGTAGATAAAACGATTATTTGCTTCTTGCTAAATCTTTCCTCTTCTGTAATCTTGTACATTACACTTTTCTAATAATCTAGAAAATTACACTGCCAAAGCATCAAAATATGCAAAAATCAAGAGTAATAATTTGAAAGACATTGAAACTTACCAGAGTATACCGCCTCAGATAGGTGAGATTTGGTTCGACTTAAGAGAAATTATAAATTATTGGCTTGTCTTTACGACATGGCATATTGAAGTGACCGCACATCCTGCAGAGAAGCTGAATATATTTATTTTTAAAGCCATAAGCAGTACCTTATGACTTATCATAAAAATGAATTTGTATCAGCTCCTGTTTATGAGAATTTTCCGTCAGACTAGAAACTTGCACCCGGCGACAAATATGAATCTCGTGTTAATATCAGTTGTTTTCTTGTGCATTTATCATTTTGATTCATTTAAAATAGATGTTAGAAACGCTTTTAAGTAAAATAGCTGAGGGATGCGAATCAGATGTTCTTCTTCTTCTTCTTCTTCTTCTTCTTCTTCTTCTTCTTGGGTGGCACAACAACTCAGTAGGGTCAAGGCCTAACCAAAGCACCAGTGTGCATTTTGGCTCTTTTTGTGACTTAATGTACCCATCCATATCGAAATTGCAAATCCTGCGTAAGGGGGGGGGGGTTGATTTAGTGTACCCATAGCAGGAAAGTCAACCCTGCGTATGGGGGGCGGCAGGGGTCCGAATGGGATTGGAACCGACGACGGACCTTTTGATAGCCCTTTGCCGGTACCACTAGACCACCGAGCCGGCCCAAATCAAATGTTCAGCTAGTCCAAAATTAAAAGTCAAGGGAAATAGAACATTGATGCGTTTGTTTTTTGTGATTGCCTGTGGATAAGTAAACGGTATGGTTTTTCCTTACGAGTTATCAATTTTCTCGTCTCTCATACTATTCTGTCTTTTGTCTTGTCAAATGCTTTTCTGATTCTTCAATCCTGTTTCTGGTCCTTTCTGTGTTAATTAATATGTATGACAATCTAGCTATTGCAACGTCATAATGTCGTATCATTGTTAATTTAGAGAATATAAATCTTACACAGGGTCACATAGGGACATATTTGGAGTGCATGAAGTTGCTAGATGATTTTTTCGCAATGTTCCTATGCAAATAAAACGAACTTACTGCGTTTTGTAGTGTTTCTGGGTGCGTTGTCCTGATGTAAGAGTTTTGGGCTGTCCTTTCACAAGTCAGACTATTTCGCACGCACTTATTCTCACTAGCGATAAATAGCAGGCAAGTTCTTTTGTACTGAACTTTGAAACCACGTGAAACCCGAAGGGCGCTATCAAATATCAATCATCGATAAAGTCCTACCAGGATAGTTATTATTTTTCTTTTTATTAAGATTAGGTCAGAATTCACTAGATCAAGAAAATTCAACGATCAAACAACGAGTTAAACAACCAAGGGTTATATTTTACACAACGTCCTAGAATCTTGCAAAACCTTTTGTGAAATACGAAGATTAGTGTAGTTTTCCTAAACGAGCACAGGAAAAAACTTTCATTCAAAAGAACACAGAGAAAGCAAGTTCGGAAAAAGGAAAATAACGTTTTTAACGACGTTAGAAACACAAAGTCATTTCCATCCAACTGTACCAACCGTTAATAATATGATTTTTTTTCTCCAATCCAATTACTAAGATTATATTAACTATTTAAGCACTCAATCTCATGAATCTGCCCTCTGCCTGCCTCCCCTTTAATACATATGTTTTCCAGTTTATCAAAGACATAACATAGACACCTTCAAACATCATTTCCTCTCGCCTATTCATGCAGCTGCAAACTCCCCAACATAAACTGCTCCATAAACACCTCAAAATTGAACTGCATTAATGTTATGTCTCTATTTTCCCTCGCGATCGCTCCCCTCCTGCCACACTCAACACAGACGCTGCGTGACGCATACAAATTTCATAATTTTGCTGCAACTGTATCGAAACAGGAGACGGCTGAGACTGCCGAGTTTGCACCACGAATGGGACGAGTGGCCAGGGTGGGGGCTCAGAATGTGGGAGTAATTTATCATTCTTTAGAAAATCCCAAGGGAAACTCGGTCGGAATTTCGCCTGCCTCGGTTCCCGTGCTGCACTGATGCACCGTGAACGATGGTGCGCATCGATAAACCAGGCCTCTCGCAAGACGATAGCATAATGGCTCTAACGGGGAGTTCTTTGCATATACAACCAATCCCCATCTTCCCGTGTAAGTGGTTTGTATCGATCGGTGGGTAGCCAATGTAAACTTACACTTCGCAACTCACGCTACGAAACATCGAGAGCGCGTGCTGTGGGTGTGTGGAAATAGTTTTCCACCGGTGGACATATTTTAACCGGCACCAAGTGCATACCATCGAACCGACATGCCAAGAAGCATATTTCCATAAAGAATGTAAAAAAAAACAACGATCCAGGTCGAACGGAATTTCCCCGAGCAGGGTACCGTTTTACGTTCGATAAATGTCGGTTTAACGACGCAATGACGACGGCGCACCAGCACTCATTTGCCCTTTCACTTAATCGTTCGATGTATTTTTAAATCAATCCATCATTACAGCAGTCACTCAAGTGGCTTGAGCAGCTAATAAAAATCCGAACACAATCGCATTGTGTGCGGATTAGCTCGACGGTGTAGATTAACCTCAGCGCCCTGTGCTTGTTTATGAGGAACTTTGCTTTTGCATTTTACTAGTTTGTGTTTTTCTTCGATTTTTCCTTGCAGCACTACATCCATCATCTTTTATAGGTACACCCGTTAGTGGGCTGCTGCTTGTTGCTTGTTTTCCGTGTTTCTTTGCCATTTCATCACGACCCTGATTTACAACTTAATTTTTAATGGTACTGCCGTTGACGCTTTTGTGTTGTGTTGCAAGTGTTTTTTTGGTACTTTGTAAATGGATATAAAAAAATGTGTAAGCAAATTAAAGCACATAGTCTGCGCGTCAATGTGCAGTGCTGTGAATGGTTCATTCGTGTAGTTCGGTCTGCGTGCGTAAAGTACAGTGCGTCTCCATCTTGAAAGAATTTATAGATTGCATACTTTTTAGGCGCAAGAAGCATGACGTGTGATTTGTATGAAAAATGAATTTCTTGTTGAAAGTGTTGTTTCAAAATAAAAGAATCTTAATGGTTTTTAATGTTAAATGTCTATTATGTTTGTAATGATTTTCATGAAAATGAAAACAAATGGTTAAGTTGGATCTCATTGCTTTGATGCTTGAGATAACAAGGAAAGGGACAATTAACAACTGTATTTATTTTACTTCTGTTTGACAAGCAAAACAAATAATTTTAGTTTAATGATTTGTAGAAATATTTCTCGATTCCAACAAAGATAAAACACTGAAGTATTTAAATGTTCAAAATATGTCGGTTTTTTTTCTTGTAATGTGAAAATTATTTTCTTAGAGGGTTTCAAGCCCCTTTTCTGTGTGCACCGAAGAAACTCACCAGCAAGTTATCATTAATTCAATCTGCACCAAATTATTTTGCACCTCATACATTCATTTAGAATTTCAAGTTTATTTTTTTTTTTGTTTTGTTTTTCAACCAAATTGATAATTAAATCATTAAAGTTAAACTAACGTTTGCTGGGTTATTTGGAGGGAAACTCTTTTTATTTAGGTAATTATGAGCAAATAAATGTAGCTTCATTTAATTGATTGTTCAACCTGCATCTTTTTCCTTGTTTCATATCGGTTCTTAGGAACTCTCTATCAATTAAGTGCGTGTTTCATGACCCATGCTTAGAATTATTCAAGCATAATGGATGTTTTGCTTAACATAATATATGAGAAAGCGGTTGAAAATTCAACGTGTAAGAATGAATATATTTTGTGCACAAAGGAAACTGATTCGGAAAACTCCATGTGAATTCTTTTAACCGGATTATTATCATCAAACTACTGTATTTAAAATTTAATTTATTGTTTAAATTATTACAAAGTGGTTTATGTGCATCGCAGGAAAAAATCTTTATAACTAAGAATGCTTTTCAAACAATCATTCATACAGCTATTTAGATGTGTTCTTATATTTGTAGAAGCGAATGAAGTAGTTTAAATAAAAAACTCTGAATTTACAAGGTCACGTGTAAGAAATTAAAAAAATGCCATGCCTGCAACAATAATGAAATCTTTTTCGTTCATCAATCTAATATACGTCATACAATACTAGCAGTGAAACGATACCATCACTGTGCAGACCTTCAACAACTAGTTTTAAACGAAATAATATAGCATTAAGATTTTCCTTTGCAAGGCAGTTCTGCATGTCATTGTAAAAGCAGCAAAGCGGTAATTAGTAGAAGTGATTGATGATCAAACACATGCACTTTGATTTCACCTTACTTGCTTCAACTTTGTTGCGCGCCTTGTTTTATTTATATTTTTCCTTTCCTGACCTTGTGCCTGCAAAGATTTCTATCGAAGATTTTGAACTTCTACACCCAACTAGCAACCTGCCTCGCGCTTATACACAGTACAGCACAAAGGACTTTTCGTGTCTCGGAAATGGTGGAAACCCATCGAAGCAAGACCCGTACGCTCGGTTCGTGATGTGAGGGTCTGATTAGCGAAAGAATGTCGCACCGTGTTTAATTGAAGCAGAACACGGCTCGAGTGGCGCGTACACCGCGCCTGCCAGGAAAGTTGGTACACGGGAAGTCGAACGGAATACGGTTCGTTTGAGCTGAAGCGCTCCGTTTGTACTAATAACTGGTTGTCGCGTTTTTGGAATGTGGTGCGTATGGGTGTGTGGATGTCTTCCAAACTCCTCCCCAAACCCTTTTACCCAGGGGTTCGATGATGCGTAACCTGCTTTGGAATGAGAGTCGGTAGCTGTGGAATGTGACGACATGTTGTTCGCATTACGTTCCAACATTCCCGGCAGCCCCGGCCCGTTAGCACGTGAAGACGTCCAATAAACACCTTTAATTTACTGTTGACACCGGGAGCAGCGTGCACCCTCACCACTCACCTTTTGCAGAGCGAGAAAACGTTTGATCGCATTATGTTTAACCTTAATTTACATTCCACCATCGTTTTTCGGTGTGCGGCGGATAGCATAACTTCAAGGCGAACGGTGGACTAAAATTACCCGCACACTTCGGCGCTGAAGATCGCGATGGCGAGACGTGCGCGGTGTGATGCAGTACAAGTACCAGCATGCGACTTCCCAAACCACGCTTTGGTGCTCGCTTGAAGTGCTCGTGAATTTTGAATCGTTTAATTAAAGTGGAAAAGTTTTATCATTAATATCAAATTTATGTTGCGTGCCCCGTGGTAGTCGTGTCAGACAATTGGAACACGAAAAACGGTTCTATTATCCCACGTTCGACGGGTACACCTTTTTTTCTTTGTTTTGCCTCACCGTTTCGCCTTCGGAGCGGCCTTCATCCATTTCCGAACGGGTTCGAGTCGAATGTACCGGCACAATTGGGAACTATCGGGCACGGCTGTACTGTCGGCGATCTGATCTTGTCGGCGTGATAAAATGAGTCCTTGGGGGTGTCTGGCTGGAGCTGAAAATAATTGAACGCATTTTTGAGCCTTATCTCAAGGAAACGGTCCCCGGTGTGCCGGCATTAAATGGATTGCAATTAAATTAATTCGCCGTTATTAATCATTGAAACGTGTTGTGCTCTCATAAATGTATCAGCAAATTAAAACGGAGCTGTGCTGTTTCGCTTTCTGTGCAAGCGAAAAGTGGCAGAGGTGTTTTGTGTGAGAGCAAACTGTTTTTGCTGCACAGTATTAAGAGCGTATCGATTTGTTATTTTTGGAATGTTTATTAGCAGTTTTTCAATTTGCCTCAGTAATAAAAGGGTAAAAACCAAGATCCTGTGAGAACAACAACAAACTTATTGATAGTCATTAGAATCTGAATCAGATATTTGTCCTAATGCTATGATAAATGAATATGCCGATGATGATCGAATGTTGCAGCAAGGAAAACATCAAATAGAATACTAAAAAAATTATATGAACTGTTATGTATCAAAGCAGGAGCAAACATCATTTGAGGTGAATAGAATTGTATCAGATATTAGTGAACACACCGACACTAAGCACATTTGAGTTCTATGGCTACGCATCAGGAAACAATTAATCACAAACTCATAGACCCCATAGAGTATTGATAGATAGACCCTGACATTTTAATATGAACTAAAAACCGTCACATTTATAGCATCAACTCATTAGTTGTGTGATTTATTATGATGCTCAGTTTAAAATTACGTTTGATGTGAGAGCTTTAAATATTCTCCCTGATCCTACAGGATCGACTTGTCCCATACGTCGAATCGATAGTTGGACACTATCAAAGAGGATTCCGAAAAGGGGAAATCGACCACTGACCAGATCTTCACCATGAGGCAAATCTAGAAGAAGATGGCAGAACAGCAGCTGAACACGTTCCATCTCCTCATAGATTTCAAAGCCGCAAATGACAGCATAGCCAGGGTAAAACTTTACGACGCAATGAGTTCTTTTGGAATCCCGGCCAAACTGATCAGGCTATCAAGAATGACCATGACCAACGTCACATGCCAAGTGAAGGTGGATGGAAAACTCTCAGG
>KB669914.1:103829-120875 GCA_000349105.1 Anopheles epiroticus
ACTTCGTTATTCAGTTAGAACTTAGAAACAAATATCTTAAGATAATTTCGCCATTCTCAAACCTATGTTGGGGTAAGAGGTGGGACTCATCATCATTTTAGGATATGTTTATGCTAGTTCACTTGTAGTACTTGTAGCAAATCATATGATTTATTCACGTTCAAAAATTATATTCTTTTTTCGAAAAATTTTACTCCCATGCAGTTTTGTATGAAATTGCGACTTACCTCGACAAAATAAATTGCTTTGATATTATGATGTAAGCAGCATTAGCAGCTAACAGTTTTTATAATTTATAAATTGTCTTCAACTGAACCACAACTATCTGCTCCACTCAAGCTTACTGCTTTGCCGACCACTGGCGTTGACCAGTTTTTTATGTTGACAGGAGTGGTTGTTGAATTTTACCAGCGTGTAGAAAATTGCCCTTTCGTGTGCCGACCCAAATTGCACCAAATTAGACAAAGTGAAATAGAAAACTCATTTGAACCGGAAAGCATTTTCTTTTCCCGCTTCGAGCGCTAAAACAACACCTTTATGGATAAACTTCAATGCTGGAGGGCGCCTGTTGGCGTCCTTTAAATTGACCTTTTACGTGTCGCGCACGTTAAGGCCGGTACACATACGCAACGCACACGTGCATGTACGCCTCGGCTAAGCAATTTAGTGGTCGTCAGACGTCTAGACGTCCTGTTGGGCTGCCAGGTATCATTAGTCGGTCGGTACGGTTGTCTAGCCTTGGTCTGGCCTAGTCTCCACCCGGTTCCATTGTTACACATCTGTATGTGCGTGTATTTGTGTGTGTGTGTGTGTGTATGTGTGTGTGTGTGTGGTTGTACGTGCCTCGATCGACCGCATACGATAGTGCACGCGTGTGCATCCCAATTGTGCCCGAGAGGAACGGCTGCAATCCTTTTCAGCCTGCCCCGAACTGTAACGATGCGATCAATTAAATATATATGGACCGAAGCTTCGGAACTTCACAAATCCGTTCTCCCTCACGCACGCACAACACCCACCCAGCCAAACAGACGAGGGTGAGAGTGCTTGTACCGAACTGAATTAACTATTCTCTGATGAATTGCGTTTTTGGCTTCGATCCATCCGCAATTTCGGTTCCGCCCGGGGAATTACGCTCCCTTCGCGTGTCATGACGAACTCATTTGTGCTGGACGAAAGGTGCATAATTTACGTTTCACGCTGCCCGAAACGCGCCGCCCCAGTCGGTGTGCGGTGTTGTGTGTGCCGGGTACGTGCGCGTATGCATTCCCGGAGGGATTTCGGTGCGGCAGTCCCACACCCGTAGGCCAACAACCGGCCGTGCAAGTGCAGGCTCTTTTCGGGAGCGAAGTTGGTGGACGTGGTAGTGAAGATTAATTATCAGTTTGTGGCCCGGTTCGAGTCCGGCTGTACGGCTGTGCGCTTGTGTGGTGTGTAGCATCAAACAACGGATTCTGCTAATGCTGAATGCCATATTAGTGTAGTAAGGATGGTTTGCTTACCGGCACTGGCAGCCCGATTCGATAGGTACGTTTGTGATGATGAAATATACGCCTGTTTCAGACCAGTGGACCACAGTCGGTGAGGCTTAATACGCACCGTGGTCGACGTCGTCGTCATCACCGTCGTTGTAGTTGTTCTTGTTTGCTGTGCGACTTCCGGCCATGGGTGGTGGGAACCGGCGGAGGGTGTTATTTTTGCGAGGTGGTATTGTTGTGCCACCTTTTGTGCGAGGAGAAGAAGGAATCCATTGCAATTATTCGCCGATAGGTGGCGAGATGCAACGATGCCGCTGGGCAGCAAAGGGAAACGATAAGGATTATACCGGTAGGATCGCTCGAGCAGGCGATGCTGTCGGTTGCAATGCATTGCGAACCGTAAAGTGGAGCTTATTGAGGAATGAAATTGATTTCATAACTTGATTGAGTTAGCTCGCTCCTTGGCTGCCGTTGCTGAACAAATGTACGAGTGAAGAAGGTAACATTGTTTGCACAATAGTATGCATTTAGGCGTTTTCCTTCGATGATTGTTTTCCAGGAGTATAAGCAGTTGAAAATTTGCGTAGAAATTGGCACAATTGTTTAGTTTCTATTTTCATTCGTTATGCTTCAATATGCTGAGAAAGTTACTGGTTGACTTAACTAAACACACATGTTTTTGGGCATACGATTTACAAGCTCAAACCCCTTCATCAGTAGTTAACATATAAGGTTTCTTTTTCTTCTTCTTCGGTGGCACAACAACCCAGTAGGGTCAAGGCCAAACCAGATCACTAATGTGCTTTGACTCTTTCTGTAACTGAGTGTATCCATCCATATGAAGATTGTTAATCCTTAGGCGTATGGAGAGTTGTAATTTAGCATAGCAGGATAGTCAATCCCTCGTATGTGGAACATCAACGGTCCGAATGAAATTCGATGCAACGTCGGGCCTGAACGTATGAAACAGGCCTACGCCGCTACCCATGAGACCACCGAGCCGCCATAACTTATAAGGTTTGAAATCGGTTATTCTGAATTATAATTTTATATTCAAATAAATAAATAAATAAATAAATAAATAAATAAATAAAGCATTTATATCAGTTGTAAGCGATCATAAAAAAAATCTCGTCTAAGTTTTCGTCTATGCTAGCCGAAAACTATTTTGAAAGTTTTGCAAACAGTTGACAGCACTGAAACCCTGGCTTGTCAAAGTCTCTTCTTCTTCTTAGATGGCATAACAACCCTTGTAGGGCAAAGGCCTGCAAGCCTGTCGAAGTCTTTATAAAAATAAAAAAAAGAAAAGCAGACAGTTTTCAATCTCGTTTACAGTTGCGCCAAATATTGAACGGTTTTACGAGTTGAAAATAGTTACCGAGATGAACGTGGATCACCTTTTTACAGTCCTGAAATTAAGTTATTAGTAGAACTCGAATTCGAACTTCTTGAAATTAACACTTTTAACGATTTGAAAAGGTATGGGAATATGAATTTTTATTATTTATTGTACCGTGTACAAACGCAATATCATTTCTAAATAAAAATAATTCAAAGCGTGTTATAAAAACTATGTTAAAAACTAAAAACAAATATGAGATACAAATTCTACAAATTAAACATAGATCGTATGTTTAAACGTGTAATAGCGATAAATCAATTGTTAACTGTTTTAACTAAACCATGGGATTACAGTGCGACCTTGCCATTTCAACAAAAATAAAAAGGAATCCATATGAAAGAGTTGTTTTTCTGGTGTGTTTGGGATATTTTATCATAAGTCGGCATATTCATTGACTTATACCATCCAATAAGCTTGAACATTTTTCTTCTATTTCAGGGTACCCGCCGCCAGCTAAATTTACGATAGATTTCTTGCGTTTTCCTGTATTGTGTGGCATTAGTACCGGTAATTGTGACCAAGTACTAAGTATGTTCACAAACTATATCATCCACATTATTCGAAACAATGATGATGTGATAGATCTAGAAGTACAGCGTCAATCCATGTATTTAATGTATTTGTTAGGTTTGTTCATTGTTGTCGTTTAAACTAAGCATGTTTCAATAAACGTTTTTATAAAAAAAAAAAAAATTCTAGGATTATTGACTTCTTAAACCATGCCGGACTATTCTGACTTACTACTAACTTCATTACAAAGTTGCTTGCCCGTAGTTCAAAACAAAAGGTAATCCTTGTTAAGTACCGGGCAAAACTTGAAACATTTTAATAATTGAGTTAAAAAGTTGAACTTACTTAACTTCAAGTAAATACATTATGACACAATTTTCAGACACTGTTAGCTTTGCATACGCCTATGTTATATGTTATAAGCATATATTTTGAACATTTACTGCGAAAAGAAAATGTGTAGTCATGGCTGTCAAAAGCGATAAAAATGATACTAGTTACAGTGTTGGGCTTTAGCATCACTTGTCGTGGTAAAAGTACTTTTTTCTCCAGTTCTCATCATCCAGCACAGGTTGTCAATTTTATGCCAGGCAACTGATAAAAGTCAAAATTACTAGTGCATTAATGAGCAGAAGTAAAATTGAAAACATCAAATTTTCATTAGTTCATTAATGCGTTGAAGTTCCATGTCTTTTTTTCTTGAGCAAATTATGTAGCCCTGATAACTGTTCAATGGAATTTTGATCATAATCAGTTGTTTGTCTCTATATTATGTGCAAATTCATTAAAAATACCTTTGTCATACTTACCTGTGATTGTTTCTCTTGTAACTTCCGTCCATGAAGCAAACGAAATAAAGCAACCCATTGTTCATTTGTTTGACATTTTATTCCATAATCACTTTCGTTTTCGTGAGGGTGTGTTTTTTTTATTCATTTTCATTTTGCTTGTTTGACATTGTGCAATTGCGTTCGCGATTGCATTTCTACTATCCACCGTAACCGTAGTTCCTCCTCACCCTTTGCGTTCTTCCGTTCCGCGAGCAAAGGAACCAACGTTGCTTCTGGTGACAATGACAATGATACTTGATGATGCGAATGATACGTCTTTAACAACTATCCCACTAATTGCTTTGGTAAAATTCAGTGTAACAAAATAAAAATAGAATTGCGTTTAACATAATCAGAAAACAAGGAAAAAGATGGTTACAGGGTTGAGAAAAAAAAACGAAACAAAACGACACATCGAACTTGCTAAATCGAACACTAAACATTACTCAACGCACTACAACATAGCTCTCGGAGTGTGTGGCTGTGTGTTCTATCTCATTTCGATTGCTCCGGATGTTTCTTCGCTCCTTCCCTTTCCTCTTCTTATCGGTGCTATATTAGTAGGTTTTACATTCAGTGTGATTATATACATGCTTCCCCTTTCTCGCTTGTGCCCGCCCAATGTTAGCTTAGCTCGCGTGCTTTCCTCCCTTTCAACTATACAAATGATTCCGTGACAATGCACGCGCTACCTCCCACTGTTTCTGCTGCTGCTGCTGCTGCTGGCGGGCACGTTTGATACATGACATATTTACAGATAAGCGAGCAGTTCATTTTTCGTACCCCTCCTGGCCTGTACCTACCGTGCTCACGTACATATTGTTTCCGTTTCGCGCGGTTTTAATGAGCTTCCGTCGATAAGAGCCATCTCTGGTATTTATTGCTTTCCGTGGGTGTGAGAGTGTGTTTTGGGGATGTGTTCTGCTTCTCTGTGATTCACTCGGATCACTCCGAATTTCCTCCTTACTGAAGGGCGAAACCTAGTACGGCTGCCACCGTGAGGGCTAGGAATGATTCGAGCAGCGCGGTGCCGGAGCTACGACCCACCTGCCGATGGTTGGTGGTCGGTGGCGTCTGCTGACCGCTCCGGGACATCTTCGCCTTCAGATCGATATCGATAATGTTGGTCGACTCGTGGTCGTCCATCGCCGGCATATCGATCATGTTCGGCCCCGCATCGGTCACCAGGTTGGTGTGAATGTTTCGGCACTTGTCCACCGGCTTCCAGTGGCGCGTGATGTTGCTGCCGTACGATTCCGACTCGATGCCCTGTGGAAGAGAGATGAGAAGTAGAACAGAAAAAGATTAAACAAAAGTTCAACCCACAAAGCTCCCGGGAGCAACCGAAGTTTTATCGAATTGAAAATTTCATCACGTTTCGCACGCTGGCGAAAACCCACTTTACCCCGTTTAAATGTTTCTGCTCGTTCGTGTTTTCCTCGTCCCTGCTGTGTGGCAAAAGTGTGCAGCCTTACCGTTGTTTTTTTTTTTTCTTCTGTCGAGAATCATTCTGCTCGGTGGTTTGGTAAATGATACCACTCATATCTTGCCACAGAAGTACAGCGTGCAAGCAAAACAAAAAAAAAAAAACTAGCACGATACAGAAGCAACACACGGCACCGAAAGTGGTTGCAGAAATTGTTCTGATAAAACATGAAAACGTTCTGGTCATTTGTTCCAATTCGTTACCCTCAAGACGCTTTCCCTGCTGATCTCCTGGAGCAGTGAGGGATCGGAAGGAACAAGTCGGGGGCAGGGAGTGCGAGGGGGAAAGTTGCATCGTGCACTTTTCATTTGCGGTATCGAAATGTGATGCTGCGTTCGGCGAGAGTTTTTGGGTGTACCGTTTTCATGGCTTGCGGCCACACTATTCGAAGCAGTTAGGATGTATCCATCAAATAATGGGGATGGACGTTGGACGAGCACGTCACACCGAGCGAGGATGGGGCGGATGATCGGCAGAAAGTGGCCAGCGGGAAGGATACTTGTAACCGCATACCAATTACACTAGCACCATTTGCACGACTGCACCGGGCTGCTGGCTCGGAGCAAAACAAAACTATTTCTTAACGAGTACGGACGCTCGTTGCGTTCCTTCTCGTGTAACATAAGGAAGGAAGGGAAGTTTTATGTTTCTGTTTTGTAATGCGTTACGGTACGTCATGTTTTTCTTGCAAAAAGCACCAGTTTAATGATGGTTGAGAGCACGGTAAAAGCTAACGAATAGAAAAGCGCCTAAATGTAGACACAGCTGCAGTACATTACTGCGTGTTGTAGAGGCTCAAGTTGTTGAAATTTTAACGAATAAAGCACTCATTTTTTCTACCGCAACATTGTTGAAGGCCTATGCAACGCAAAGCATAATTGGCATTTAAAATAAATTAACTCTAAACGATGTTGCCGATTTAAGATTCCCATCTCGGAAGAATGCACTCAGGCGCAGCACTTACGACGCTGCTGCCAAGGACCCGTTTCTTTCATTTGCCCCCAAAATTAGAGGGAGTAAACTTTTGCAGCTGCAGGTACTACTGCAGTGACAGAATCATTACAATCCGAGAAGTAGTACTACTACTTCAGATGTAAAAACTTCTTAACGAGCTCTCGGTTTCAGCTGTTATGAAGGGAACTGAATTTTCATTTTTTCCTCTGTTGCCTTCATCAAAACTGTTTTTCTTTCACTCATTCCCACACAGCTACAAGCAGTTGCAATTTTTACTCTCATTTCTCCCCATCACTGATGTACTTCATTTTCTTACAAGATGCTGACCATTCCTGGATGGTCATAGGCAATAGTACAAAAAAAAAACATGAAGAAAAGAAAAGTTAAGCCCACACCGCGTGCTAGAGAAATATGCAAAAAGGGAAAACCGACAAAAAAGAGCCCCTGCGCCTGTGTGTGTGTGTGTGTGTATGTGAGGACTGGGAAAACAAACTTTTGCGCCTCAATTATTCCGTTTGAAGCTTAAGCCTCCTTTTCTGCCCTTATGGTAGCAGCGGAGAATAAATGGTTGAATTGCAAACCATTTGCTTAAGAGACTCTGAAAGGCGGCGAGCGGGAAATGTTTTCAAGATGGGCAAATAAAAAAATTAAAAATGTAATATTTATAAACCTAGAGACTGCGGCAACCGGGCGTGGATGTGAGATGAAAGATGAGTGAGGGAGAAGCTGCGTATTTTACTTCTCATTACAGGGATACAGAAAATGCAGGACGTACACTCGTTTGACTCGGCATGTGAAACTATGAAACAAATGTAGCTATTCCAGGAAACATTATAAGGAACGATCTATGCGAGAGCATTTAATGTCTGTTTCATTCCCATGCCGGCCTTGGACACAGCACTTCATAAAGCAATCACGCTCAGTTTCGTCTAATCATTACCATCAATGGTTTTATTGCGACATTTCTTCCTTTTTCTTCCCATCGGCGTAAAATACCTCAGAAGGCCATTGCACCATACGCCGGAGGAGCTCAAAAGGCGGAAGCAGTGCTTCAAGTACCTGGTGTCGTCCTCTAGCTACTTCCTCGCACCTCGCCCCGAGCGGCGTCGAGTATATGATATAGTTCCCAGTTTTTGCACAAGTGTTTTTCTTACGTGTTTTTCCCGCCCGGGCTTGTTTTCCACCACTCCACTGCATTGATCCATGCTACGGGATGTGAGCGGCCTCTGTGATGTCTGAACACAGAAGCTAAAGATAAATGCACACATTCACCCATCGAGGGTTGGGTGAGGCTTTGCGGGTGAGTACTTAAAAAATGTGTCTCGACCAACATCATCATCATCATCATCATGTACAGCCCCCTCAGCCATCTCTTCCATAGTTTGGTTTGAAAAGAAAACCAACCCTCCCGTGTTACACCATCTTTTTGCAGCCTGTGCCGTCCTGCAGGACAAATAACAAAAGGAGTGTAGAGCGGCAAGCTGCCGAGTGGGCCCGCGCGAGTGCTTTTGAAACAAACATCAAAGGGATGCGCCGACATTACAACATATCGAGAATAATAGCGCCTCTCGGGCACTGGGTTTGAAGTGGTGGGACGATTCTCGTTTTTTTTTCTACCCAATCCGTCTTTGCTTGCTGTTGCTGCTGGTGTCGTGACCAGGATCCAATGAAGCCTAACCCGTTTGGAGGTGTGGGAAGGGCTTACCCGGTTTGCAAATGACGATAAAGACATTCAATCTTGTAAGAGTTGTTGCAAGAATAGGAAATTTGGAAACTGGGATTAATCCTCAGCTGGAGCTAGCTACCGATTGAATGTTTTCGTTTATAAATATTGGAAGCAGAAGGAGCACTTAGTACGTAACAAAGCATACATTTAGGCGACTTTGTTAATTAATTCCTGAAAGATGAATCCGTAATTATTAAACTCCATACTTATATTGTGCCAAACATCCTGAACGTGATTAAGTACTCCCTATTGAAATATCGTTTTCCAAGCAGCAGACTTCTCATCCGAAACAACCCCCATCCTAACGAAGCCAACATGTTCAGCGTGAGCAAAAATGACAGTAAGGTTCTTCAGACCGTGTCGTGCAATGGGCAATTTTTCAATTCACTCGTTTGCACTGGCCTCGAAACACTAGGAAGACGAAAGAGAAAAAAGGTATCCTTTGATGTTTTGGTTATCATGCTTGACATTGGGTAGGTACTTGTGCAACCCCCAAAACACAACCAAGCATTATCTCGCTTTTTCGAAATACAGCAAGAGTACCGGAAAACAATGTAAACCGTTCGGCTTTTTAGTACAAGATACTAAATATATATCCACTCTCCCGGTAAAACGCAGCTGCATCATGCGAATCAGAGTGACATCGTTGCAGGCGCATTTCCTTGATGCAACTTTCAAAAGCTGATCCACTGCCGGGGTAGAAGGATAAAGAAAGTAATACAAATAGCAGAGGAAAATATGTAAAAGTCTCGTACACATTGGCTCGCTTGAGCAATCCTGAAACACCATGTAGGTAATGTCCTTTGATGTTGTCGCGCAATGTGTGTACAAGAAGTCGTTGTCATTCTTGCACAAGCATTCTTTCCCTGTGAGCGTGTACGAAACAATGCGACAACGTCGGGCACGGTTTGCCTCTCATTAGCGCTTAGCGCTTGGTACGCTCGAACACCGACTGCTTGGTAGTAATTTACGTACACTAGGCACCATGGTCATTTGATGGAGCATTAGGACAGAAGTTATGTTTGCTTTGCTTTTCAAAAACATTAAAAGAAACATGAAAATAAAAATTTATATAAAATACCTCTGTTGATAAGCAATACGGTCTGGCCATTGCAACGAGAAATAATTTCTGTTGCGAAAAATACATATTTATTTCCTACTTCCTTTTTTTGTTGTTCAATTATATTTGCTGAATGGATTGACTATCCTGCTATGGATACACATAACCACAGCCTCCCATACGTAGGATTAACTATCTTGATATGGATGGATACACTCAGTCACAGAAAGAGCTAAAGCACATTAGTGCTCTGGTTAGGCCTTGACCCTACTGAGTTGTTGTGCCACCGAAGAAAAAGAAGAGCATTTGCTGAATGTTCAAAATAGTTCCTTTTTATTTTTTCATCAATCTAGAGCAAACAAGTCGAACAAATGGTTAACTGAAAAATAGTTTAGAAATCATACTTTAGAATCCTTCCTCCCAGGAATCTAGCTATTTAGTTAAATTGCCCATTTTACCTAGTTTATCTTCATAAAGTTTAACATATGGCTCTTCCCAATCCAGTTGCAGATCTTAAACATCTTTCCTAAGACTATCTCTCTATGATTCAATGATGTAAAATGATGATTCCTCAAGTAAAACTTTTGTTTTGAATTTAACAATCATGACGTATAGCACATCACCACCGATTACTACCACAAATTGATCTAGAATTCTGATTTCCATAAAATATTTTCTTTTTACAAACTTTTGCCTATCATTCCAAACACTTTTAAAACATCAAGCACATGAAATTTTTCGATATTATTTTCTGAAAGAGTTCACACTAAAAATATTGCACTTAGTAAATATACAAGAGCATAAATCATAACTATTTGCAAAGGTATTTTTCGATAAATGTACTGTGTAGTTAACAATGCAATACAATTATGACATTTACCAGCAATTTGCTAGAAGCATTCAAAATAATGCATCAATAATAAAAGATTATTAAATAAAATGAAATTAAAAACAAATAAAATGGGAACCCAGCAGAAAAGTTAATACTTTTTTCTTGTAGTGATACAAGTTGCCCCAAAATTTTTAAAAAGGTTCTGTTTTTAGTCGAATCCTGAATAAATTGAGCTGGAAAATTAGTGAGAAAACGAAAAACTAAATAATTTATTTATTTATAAACTATAATGAAAGCAAAACATGCTTAAACCCGTAAATTCTTAGTTTTTTTATTTAAAGGCAGCACGAAGCATTTGTTGTTGGAAGATTATAGTGACTAAGCTCTTATTGAGACTTTCGTCACTATATTTTGTACTGTGTAATGGAAAAATGATACTGAACCAAACTAAAAAAATCAACCAAAATTAAAATAAAATTCCCACTATGCATTGCTTGAAAAATCTGTTTTTGCCAGAAAATCTGAACAGATCTCGCTTCTACTAAGGGGGTTTGCACACACACCCAATCCTTTATGTGTATGTATACTTTTCATCCTTATCTGTGTCCTTTTCTTTTGCCATTTTTAGAGCAAAATTGCGTTTCACTTTGATGTCGGTCTGAAGACGTCCTGCGCTTGGTGCGATCTTGTTATCTCTCCCTCAAACATCTCCTGCCGCTTGAACCGTGTTTGTGCAAGCCATCTCAATGTAATGTGTGTGAGTACGTCCTGTTGATGAGCTCTATGCAAAGTCACTATTTTTGTGTGCATGCTTGCACCTTGCACCAATTGCCACTCCAGAGGCGCCATTCTTAACGCTCCCTTGTTTCTAGCAGCTCTTGAGCCATTCACGAATTTGCACAAAATCGGCCGCTTACAAGACACAGTGAAACGAACCACCCTTAATTTCGTTACAACTCATGACCGTAAACAAGGCTTTAGCTCACAAGATAAGCCATTCATTTCACTCGAAATCCTTGCGATAAGACCGCCGAAACTTGTCGCACAGCGCACAAAGGGGACTTCCCCACGGGACTCGTAAGGATTTGCCTTCATTTGTAAAACGAAACTAATGCACACTGCTTCGAGAACGGGGGGGTTAGTTAGTTTTTCGGAGTTTTCCAAGGGATTAAAGTGTGGCTGGAGGCACGCACAGCACCAAAGAGGAAAAAAACCCAACGTTCGTGCGTGAGCCTCATATTAGCGAGAGAGAGGCAAGCGACATGCGAGAAATCCATCGAAATCTTCCTCCGCAACACGTGTTGGTCATGGCGTTGCTCGAGCATGTGGCTCTTCCCTTTCCACCTCCACTTGTGTGTAAAAGTACGCCACGTACTACTACTCCACCACGTAAAACACACGACACAGGCGAGAGTCAGAACACTTCTGCCCGTGACCAGAAAAGGGACACAACCTGGTTCCGGAATGGCTCCGGTGGGGAATTATACGTTATCATTATCATTTTTGGGACGGCTTATTTAAAAGTTTTATTTCCATTTCCATTTTCCACTCGAAGGCTTTCACGTCAAGCGAGGTATGGCAGGAAGGCAGTAGACTAGGAGCCCGTGGAGGAGGCTTACGAAGAAAATCCCACACGTGTCTCATGCGCTCATACAAACACCGGTCCGGTCGGTCCTGTCATAAACTGTCATGTGCAGCGTATGTAATGGTTAAAGGACGGCCAAACTTCTTCCTATTCAACCAGGTGAGGATTATAGGGCGCAGCTATTGGAAACGCAGACTCTTTGCATTAGTCCCCCTCTCCGGAACAGCTGTCAATTGAAAACTCAAATAAAGTGAACCCGTGTCTATCGGGCTCGTACTTGGCGCTTGAACCAAGGGCACTACTTTGTTTAACAGGAAAAACCCCTTTTTAAAACACATGCCAGGTTAAATTTCGGCACCAGGTGAAAGATGTCTGGAACAGTGTTACCTACCGGTAGCATCGTGTTGGTCGGTGTCCAGCAGAGCGGCTTGAACGAGCCCTGCCTCGTTGCGTCCTGGAAGCTCTCGAACTGATTCTCCCAGTCGTAGGACGTGAGACGTCTTTCCAGCGTCATGCCGGCCAGCTCGGCTGGTGAAGATATCACGACGGGATTGGTGCCGCTGGGGAAAAAAATGAGAGAGAGAAAAAAAAGGCAGAAACACACATGAATACACTTTACGCTGTGGTTGTAGAACGTTTAAAGTCAAAATATCTGCCTGCAGGTTGAATAAATTTGCATACACCGTGCAGAACGAGGGCGCTAAGCCATTCACCGCGTTCGCCGCATGTAACGTGCGTTAATCGATCCGGGATCGATTGAGGGGGTGAAACTTCGAAACAAAATCGGCCAGAATAGTGGCAAATTTTTGGACACAAGAGTTTGGAACAGACAGGAAAAAAATGCCAACCCAAAACCAAACCCATTACCGGTCGACAGCGGTAGCAACCCTGCCAGGGAATATTAGTGGACCGGACAGTTTGCGGTTTGCGATGGGTTTTTGGCTTGGGTTTGTTTTTTCCCTTGCTGCTGCTAGAAAATATAGAGCCCGAAAATTTCCTGCTAAGCACCCTGGAAAACTTTGCCAGCCTTTGCAACGTTGGCGGCTAAAAGGTGTACACTAATGGACTGCGTGGTTTACATGGATGCGTGGTGTGTGGATGTGTATTGTTTGTTTTTTCTGTTGCTACATTCGGGTGGACAACTTTCGGTTCCGGTTTTCGGTCGGTGGAAATTGTAACAAATTGTTGCACAGCACCGAAACGGTTAGTTTGCAGCGGTTTCTGCGGGGTGGCGGAAACGATTCCACCGTTCCCCTCCCAGGATGTGGTTAGGTCAGTACAACTAGATGACGTCATAATCTGAACTGGGGATGACGGTGGTTAGCTGGTCGGCAATAAAGAATCAATTGGCTGTGAAATGGTGCTCATTTTGCAGGAAGTGATTTGTAAGTAAAGTGCGTTTTATTTTATAATAATTTTGTGGTTACCGGTGGATGGAAGCGATTTACGTTTTTGTTTTACGTAAAAAAGGAAATGAGAGTCCTTAAACTTGGAATGATCTAATCTGACGTTTATTGATCAAACTACTGAATGATTAAAGTGAATACATTTTAGTAGATTGGTTATCAATGTTGATTTTAGCTATGCCGAAATACGATTCTAGTTTTTCCAAATGTAAGACATTGTTTCAACAACTAGCAGTTTTCACAAGTGATGTGGTTAAAATCTTCGAAAACAAGTGCATATTATATTCCGGTTTCGAATGAGATTCTAGACAAACATTTTGAGCTGATTTGTTCACAAATTAGACTAGTTCATTTAGAAAAACTAGTAATATAGATACACTTAGCAATAAGGTCTAGACGTTACTTTGGAAGTAAAATATTAATAAAATATATTGACTTGATATTTTTAATGTTAATCTTAATGTTTTCAGCATAAAATATCCTCTATAGGTTGAGATAGAAGCTTTGGTGCCATTTTATCGAATATAAAGGCAGTAAGAACTGCATCTCTATTGCAATCAGTTTAAAGCGTTCCTGAGCTTTGTATATTTTTTGCATTAAAATAGTATTTGAATTTGTAAAATAACACATTACAGTAGTTTAGCCGTAACTAGACATACATCGGTGACATACATCAATTATAATCAATTTTCGTTCATGGCTTTTCGGAATAATCTGCGTTATTATTGTTTTATTTTTACTTTCGTTATCTCAGTCAGTAAGTTAAAGTTTTAAAAATATTGGAAACAGAAAATAATTTCATATAAAACGGCAAAGTTTCAAAACTAAATGATTGTGGATATTCCTTCCTCAACATATAAATTACAAATTAGCAAGGAAAACTTTGTAAACTAAAACAGTTGATTTTTTTATTGTAAAGGTCAGCATAAATTACTCTACCTTCATAATTATTTGCATGAGAGTTATGGTGGCCCAAAACTAATTTATAAGATTCAGAATGAAGCATTATAATTCCAAATTATTAAGGTTCATCAAAGGATTATAATTTAAATCATTTTTGAACGAAAATTAAAAGTATTTCACTCTGAACAACATTTTTTAAAGCTACTTAAAGGTATCATCATTGAAATATTTCTAAATCAACATATTCTTGTCATCTTTAAAAGAGTTGATGTTTTGTATACTACAGTTTGGCTTCGTATTTCAAATACTTGCTTTTACAAATTAGTCTGGTAGCTGCTTGATTGCTTCGAGTGTGAACCTGGTCAATCGCTTAATTTTAATGTTCACAGATTCACGATAAGTTTAAGACGTATTTTTTGTTATGAAACATACTGTAAAAGTTACTGGTAGATTTACACACTTACAAGCGAAGAAAAGAAAAATTTCAGAACAATTTAAAAGAAACACTGACACATGCTCAATTAAATTCGTCAATTTTTCAAAACCACATCAACCCCTACAACACGGCAGGATTTATTGCTTCACAAGTAATTCTGTGTGTGGTTTCTAACCTGCTCGCCCGTCCGCTCGTTCGCCCATCATTCCCTTTTTCTCCCAGTGAGGCTTCAATTAACCCTCGGGCCACCATTAAAAGGCTTTGCTTCCAGATGAGAAAAATCCATTTTTCCTTCCACCGAGATTAATAGCCAACACCCGTCAACGGGGCGTATGTGGAGCAACTTCTGGATAAAGTTCGCTTTTTCCTAAACAACTGGATATCGGCTTCCTGAAGGAAATCCCTTTCCTTAAAACGCTGGCAGCAACAACAATACAGTGAAAATTTTGCCCTCCTTAACGGTGTTAATTTCGTTTGAGCGCTTTTGAGCAAGCGGTTTGAAGAAATGTTGCCTTGCTGCGGACGCCGAATGGCTGGCGGAAGAGAAATTATTTTACGAATGGGGTTTTTACTCTGCGCCAGCCCAGCGTTTCACGCTGCAGGATGAAGCTTTTGGGAATGCTGAACTGGATGCTGATGACGACCAGAACGACGACGATGGCGACGAGTCCAGGCATCGTTACTTAATTTATTTTCCAGCCCGTAATCGTTCCGAAGAATTATGTTTTTCAGCAATAAATTTAAGTGGTTAATGGTTTTGAACCTTTTCGTTACGCTTGTGCCTCTATTTTTTTTTTTGTTGCCGTTCCGTGCGGCGAGCTTCTAGTCCCGCAGCGTAAAAAAGGGCGCTAGAATGTTTTGGTCAAATGATGGAGCCATCGGTTTCAGCGGGATGTGCAACATTCTTGTGGAAAAGTTTACTGTCGGTGGTACAAGTCTAGCCGCTCGGAGTTTGCTTCTTTCCACCCCAACAACATCCTTCCCGAGAACAGGGCCGCTTTAGATTTTAGAGCTCGCGCGGTTGTTCCTCCCGCGAACCCTTCGCACAGTTGGCGCGATGGATTTCGGTGCGCCATATTGCGCTTCCCAAGTGTGGGCCAGATGTGAGCCGAGGGGAACGACCGAATTCTACCATCTCACCGTGGTGATGGAGGCAGCAGAACGTATTTATATATATTATTTCGAAAGTAATTTATTACATTCGTTGTGCAAGATCAAACATATAGCGCTTATGGGTGGGTTGCAGACAGCACGCAAACAAAAACGGTGCAGGAGTGGAGTGCTGAAGGGGCAGGGAAGTGTGAACAAGGAATCGGTCGACCGGCATCTCCCGCCTACGCGAAGAGGACGCGAAAACCCATTTCTTTCAGCCTGTCCACGACAGCGGGACTGCCCGTGAGTGTTTGTATGTTTTTCGGTTTTCGGCGGGAAAAATTCCACCGCGTTTTTTCACCTCGTTGTTGTACATAGGGAGGGAATTCAGGGGGCGGGGTAGTGAAAGTAATTCATTACCCACTTTCGCGCACTTTTCGAAATGAGATTTACGCTGAAGGGAGAGAGGATGGTTTCTCCAAAGTGTCGGACTGTCGAGGGGAAGTTTGTTCGATACAGTAAGTATTAGTTGAATGTGTATAGGGATATCCAGAGTGCCGCAATACGTTTTCACGAGAACATTTTACATTCAGTGTTACCGTTTAAAATAAGTATTTCCTAGACATTATCGAAATTGATGAACAAATCGATAAATTCTACAAAAAATACATATTGAAAATATATAAACTAGAACTACTAAGTAGAACCACTATAAAACTTTTCATAAAGCTGATTTTTTTTATTATGTTTTTGGCGCTCGCAGTAAAATCAAAATAACTTAGTATCTTTGTCTCACGCATAGAACTATTGAATCAGAAAGTCAAAATGGCTGGTCTGGTAGTACTAGTGATGATCACATCATCACGCATCAGATATTCATATAAATCTTTAAAATGAGAAACAAGAAGAGCTTTAACATCGACTTATCACACTAATGCAATACAATATAAGCCCCTTTTCTGTTGTCAGCCAGAAGCTGAAATTTTCAACCTGTCAGTTGTTTGTTTGTTTAGTAGATTTCGAGCTCTTTTTAAGCAGTATTGCGAATGTAAACAATGCCTGGTAGCGTCAAACAACGTGTTAGTATTTTTTTAGTAAATGAAGCCAGAATCGACAAAACGCTAACTCGGGTTCAATTTTCAACTATACATACGCTTTTTGACAGTGAAATAATTGTAACAAGTATATGCTTCTTTCTCTCTCTCTCTCTCTCTCTCTCTTCTTGGCCCGCTCATTGCAGAGCACGTCTGCAAGACATGGCCAGGTCGCCAATCCGTTTCCAGGAAACTCGGTCCAGGGCTGCAGTCCTCCAGCCACGGTTGCATCCGATCTCCGACAGGTTGAGC
>KB669914.1:126577-235864 GCA_000349105.1 Anopheles epiroticus
CACTAAATGTCAAACTACATATAAAAAAACTGGCTAAAAACATAAAAGAAGCGATAATTTTAAATGCAGTTATTAAGTTTGATTTAATTTAGTTACTCTTTATGGATCTAAAGCATACCTTTAAAATTAAAATAAATGCTGTTACTTTAAAAAAGTTAGCCAGTTACATTTTTTTGTTTGCATCAGTACGGAAGAAATTTCATCGAAAAGATTGACAGCACTCTTTTTACCGATTTGCATATTTAAACAATCCGTTCAGTTCTTGTATTTATATGCATTATTTAAAATTCTACAAACTGGTATAAACATCCAGTAATAATCGATTGAAGGTGTGCTTAATATATTTCTTTTGAAAAAAAAACAAACAAACAAAATATTGTAGAAAGACTATACATAGATTTTATAATTCATGTTTAAGTACAAAGCTTGAGCTCAATTTCTCTTTAGCCAATGCAATTAAAACTGTTCCCACACAACTGAAAAGCTTTTAAACTTTATTTGAACCGTCTACCCTTGTTTCCAATCTACTTTGCTCAGTAGAAATGAGCAGCCCACACAGTGACCGCAGCATCGAGCTAAACTAACGATCCAGGTGAACCAAATGCCCGTTAGTGTCTATCGTCTAAGCTTTCGTCCCCCCTCGCTGCGAAAGGATCGTTTTCGCATCGACTTTGAATCCTCTTAATGCTTAAAACATCCCGCTGTAGAGCGAACGCGCACTAAAACGTCGCGGAAAAAGGATTAAACTTTTCACCGCACAGCGCGTGATCAAACTCGCACCTTGCTCGGTTTTGCTAACCTTTGAGATTTCGATGCTTTAATTAAAATCACTCTGCTGGGAGCTGTTCCGCGCTATTGTGTGAGTGTCCCATTTCGAAATGCCATTAACGGAGCATCGGGGACACATTAAACCAGGGAGATGAAGTAAGGGTAAAAGTCGTTGGCCCTGTCATTCAGTGGGTTTGTCTTGTCTTATTCAATTTCGCAACAACGAACAGAGCGTCTTGTAACACGAAAGATGCATTAGAAAGTGAAACGCCGTGGAAAGGGAGAGTGGTTGATGATTATATCCCCTTATCGAGCGGAAACCGGGCGAACCAGGTGCAGTCGTGTTGGGACAAGAGCCCGGGAAGATTGTCGTTATTGATGGTGCGACAAACCAGTGCTAATCCGAAGGGGAAGAGCGAAATAAAGAAGGCGTCAGAGTTAGGATCTGATCAGGGAGACGCAAGACTCCCACCGGGATTTCTGTGGGATTTTCAGTTGCAAATCCGTTTTCCTGTTCGTCTCTTCCCTGGTTTATCCTGCTGGCCGGTCGCTCGTTAGCATCAGGTGCAGACTGGGACAGCGTTCTCCCCTCGAGATAATTTTATGAGTTTTCCTGCATCCCTTGCCGGGTTGTTACGTGTGCTAGAATGTCTTGCAAACGGTATTGCATGACGTTCATTGTTTAAGGGAGCAACAACTTGCAACGAAGGGGAATGATAAATAGTGCGAAAACATACACGACCGAAAGTTCTCAGGTGCAAATTATCTCGTGCCTTCCCACGGCATACATTCCACTGGATTGTTTTCTCTTCCCTGCTTTTCCACTCTAACGCGATTGGTTCGAACCACAAACTTAGGTAGGTGGAAAAAGTGCTTAATGTTTTTATTAGAGTTGCATACATCCTTAAACAAACTACACCGCTTCATACGGAGTGCTGCCTGCCGAGAACACATGGATATGATTGGCAAAGTCGTAAGAATAATGGATGGGAAGGAAGGGAATTGTTTATTTTGCTCTAGAGTTCCATGAAAAACAAGCAAACTATAGGAATTGTTATATTTTACCCCCGTCTTTTATTGGAAAGCACTTCTTTTTTTATTTGCTTCAGTAGTTTAATATATCATAGCACAACAGTTGTAATATTTCAAAGAATAATAATTTTTTGTTTATATTACATTTACTGATATTAATAACATACGCTCGGACATACTTTCAAGTTTAAATAGTTAATTTTTACTAATTAATTTTATTAATTTTTATCTTCATAGAAAGTTGTCCTTATTTTCAAAAGGGTGACCTTCCTATTCTGGAAATAAATTTAATTTTAACAATAATTTATGAAATAAATTACAACGGAGCTGTTACTAAAATTTGTATCGCGTTTCTGTATTTCCCATTAAATTAAAATGTAACAGAAGTACCTTACCCCTAACAAATCACTCATTTACTACACGTTGTCTTCTGCGTGGAGTAAAACCCTCCGGAGACAAAATAAATAGAAAACATGTAAAAAAAGTTTTCATTAAATTTGCACATAGACGTAATGATAGTACATGGTTTACATTTTCCCTCCGATATAATTTTTCATCATTTTCACTTCAATTCCCTGTGCTGACGAGTTGTGTGAACCAAAACAAAACACACGCAAAAAAACAATCATTTGGTTTTATTTCATTTTCCATCGTTCATTTACCACCATTCACCAGCGCGGTTGCATAGGTCGCATCGAAGCGTGATAAAGATAACAACATACAGCTTGACAGCGGCAAAAAGGGGCGCAAAAGATTGTGATGTATCGGACGTATTGTGAGTGACTGTGAGTTTTGCATCAAATTTAATGACGTCCGCGGTTCATTTGGCGTGTCGGTCCACAAAGGGAGACGCGTGGGGGATGGGGGGGAGGTGGCAGAGTGCGACATAATGGAAACAGAAACCAACCAACAAACTCCCGCTGCACCATGGCCGGAAGGGCAAATATCGTCACCCAGCATGCGGTTGACAGTGGCCACAAAACTATAAACAAGATAAGTTTCCTCCAACTGGGCTGCCAGTTTTTATTTGTTGTCGATGATGCTTGCGCCAATAGGACTCTGCACTGGAAAATGCACCTTCTATCGGGGGCTCCATTTTGGATGGGAGAAAAAATTGACACGCTCACGGTACAGTGCCTTTTGTCAGACGAGCAAAGAAAACGCGCCGTGAAAATGTTTTTATTTTTGTCTCATCCAGTCATGCGGAGAAAGGTGGTCCGGTGGCCACCCATTTTGTTGGATCACCTGCACAACATTGCCGGGTGAAAAAAAGGCACAACGCTCTGATGATGAAAGGTGTCTCAAATTGTCCCGAGCTGGCCGCGATGTAAAATATAATATCTCATCAGGGAACGAAGGAAGCAACGGTTGCAACGGTTGAAAAATGCAATGGATGAAAATCATTTTGGCTGTGTGCGTTTATCACACAAAAAATAATGGACACTAGAATCATCATCTTTGTAAGGAAGCAGACAACCCAACAAACAGACCAAAAGTGCTGCCACAAAAAATGGGCTATCATTAAAATTTAATGAGATTTTTCCATTTCCCTTTTCGGTTTTGTGTGTGTGTGACTGTGCTGTTCTTTTTTCTGTGGTACATTGAATGAACAATCCATCACCTTTCGCTGCCGATGCCACTGGAACGGCAAAGTAAGATGCAATAAGAACGAGGCAAGGATCCAGTAGTCAACGTACAGATTGAAACAAAGATTTTGTAGCACAGTTTGCCGAAGGATGCAGCCCTGGGTGGACTTTATTTACCGGTATTTTGTAAATTTTTTCCACCAAATACCTTTCCTTGGAAAGAAATTACTATCCGTTTGGAACAGTTTGTGCGGTAGCGTTTTACGTTCACTATTGAAAAGGGGAAAAAAGGAAAGAAGCACCAACCTGCGACACGTGAAACCGAACAAATTGTGATGTTGAAAGGGAAGCAGCGAAGAAGAAGAAATAAAAAAAAATTCGTACGGTCTCTACACAGTCGAACGAGAGGAGCGTACACGTCTCAGGTGGACGGTGTAGCTTTTTAAAGAAATTAAACGCGAGCAAAGAATGTCCGAGAACGGTGAAACTGGAATCTCTCCAGAGCTTTAGCAGCAACTCAAAAGTAAATAAGGAAGCGGTTCCAGCTCAGAGTGGAATTTTGAACTAGAACAAGCAGAAAACACACACAATAGTAGAAGCAATTCATTAGTACGCCGTGTGATGCCCGCTTTGCTCAATGGGAATTTTAAAAAGTGTTTTGAAAAGCTTTCCCCGGCGCGATGGTGAAGCGAGAGCATGACGTGCGGCAAGGCAAAAAATATTTCACAAATTCCAAAACCACAATGCTCCCACACAGCACACGCATTCTTGCTCGGTAAGGATCGGCATAAAACGGGGAAGAAAGAAAGGACCATCCCCCCTAAGGAATCGTCGCATCGGGTGCGATAAAAGCATTCCTTTATCGTCACACAATTTTCATACCTTTCCGACACCCGATATCGCTCCCTAAACTTCGTTTTTTTTTTGGGCTTTTAAGCTGTGGTCGATTGTTTTGCGGTGGCCGGAAATGAAGCCCAGAAATAAACTGAACCAGAAGGAGAGAAAATAAAAAGAAAAACTGCAAGCTGGTTGTTGTCCTTTTTCCGACCTCCCTTTATTCCACATTCTACTGGGTGGGCGACGACTGTCTTTTTTTTTTAGGTTTTAGGAAACAGCAGCTGTTTCTATAAAATAAGGAGGACTTGACGGAGATGCCACTCCTTTGGGGTTTCAGCAAAATCGTTGATAATATACCTCATTAGGCTACTTCGTTACACAGCCGAGTGGGAAGGACTCGATAATCGATATAGTGCGGCGGCTTCCGGTTCATGCGGATCGATTTTTTCAAAGAAAAGGAGCCATCCATTCTTTTCAACTTCATTCCGCTCACGTTTTTCTGTCCTCCGTCCCAAAAGAAAAGTGTTCCATCGAAGCATAAAAGGGGTCGATTGGTCAGAAATTACCATTTAAAAGTGGGTGGTGAAATGCCTCTTCTTTCGAGGGAAGTTGACAAAAGGCTTGAGTTTTAAGATTCCTTCTTAGTTGTGCTACATTTTTCGCAGGAAGCAAAAAACAAACTAGGCTTTGTCAGACATTCATTACAACAAAGAAGGCTCACGGGGGGAAATGGTGGTGCAAATTAAAGGACATATTTTGTAATCAAGTTTCCCTTTTAAAGATGACATCTGACAAAAAGGAGTTTTAATATGCGCAGCGTGATTGCGGAAATGTTTTATCTATGGCGGAAGGCACGTCATCAGCCGTTGTGAAAGGAAAAGAATGGATGGTCAAAATTTGAATGAGTGATGGTTTTGTCTTCGGTTGAATTTAATGAGACGAAATCGTACAAGTCGTTTCTGCCTGTTCTGTCCTCTTTCTTTTGGAAGACATTTGGTCGAATGAACCATTCGCGAAGTAAACATAAGCTTAATTATACAAAATTGTGAACTCCATCAATAGATAGGATAAGTTAATAATTTAAGTTATTCGTCCAAACAAAACATTTAATGCTGGTGTTTAGCCATTAAGGATTTTAAATTTTCCTATTCGAGTCTTCTCAAGCCAATTGTTAAATTACGGTAAGTAAGTTAATTAATATTCAGTTGTTAAAGAAGAAATTTGTTCACACTTAGCTAACGTTTTAACAACACTTGCTTGGACATTTATATTTTTAAACAAACAACATTAAAATAAAACCATGAATATGCATAAAATAAACCTCTTCGTTACATTTGCAAGATATAAAGTAACTAAACCAAACTAAAAGAATAAAACGATATTTAATATGCCGTTAAAAATTAAAAATTCCATAAATAATAGATGAAAGCGATTCAAGGGCGATGTTCGTGTCTGTGAATTCAATATGTTTGAACCTATGATAAAACAAATTCATTTTTAAGCTGAATTAAAGAATGTGTGATTTTATAACCTATGCTAGCAAAAGCGACGAAGTTTGCAAAAGTCAAAGCCCATAATTTACCATAACTACCGGATGTTTCGAGTTCTGCAACATTGTCTTTAATAATTTTAGAATCTTAAAAAATTGTACGTGCCCCTCATTATATCACTGCTATTGTTAAAAGTAAGTCCTTGTAGTGATGACAGTCAACGATGAGCGTTAAAGAGACATGATAAGTGAAGTTTCGTTCACAACCAATATAAATGTTTGACATGTTTTTGTAGCCATTAATTCCAATAGAAATGCCACACAGCCATTGTTACAACCATTCTTTTGCGTACCGTATTCTTGTAAAACATTCTTTTGCGTACTAATAAGTTTGATGGAAATAATGCTAAAAAAGTGGAATAACATTTTCAAAGTCCGCTATTTGGTTCAGATTGCAATAAAAACTAGTATTTAGGTAAAATAGTATTTAAGCCATTATTTACGGCAACATTGAATAATTTCCTTATTTGAGCTCTACATTATTCTATGCTTTTTATCGTATTATGAAACTCTGTTCTGTTTCATATTTTGATAAAAACTTAAATGTGCTCGGGATATAGAAGAGTTAAATTTAAAAAATATTCGCACTAAATAGCATCGTCCAGAACTTCAATAAGCTACCTAAATTTGTCAAAATCCCATCTTTCAATAATTTACGAGACAGATCGCATACTGGAACACAAAATCATGCATGCTTTAATTTTCCTTGCAAATGTCATTCTTGTTCCATGACAACCACCAAACATTTTGCAATCTCAAACCTTTTCAAGTGACATTAAAAACCCCTTTCTGTTGGATGCAACACAAGTTCATTCCTGTAAAATGTATCTTCGCTATCGAAATGTCAAATGCAACATTACTGACATTGACATCTAACGGATGCCTTGTTTAGGGACATCGTTGGTTAAGTAACAACTCCATAAGAACACGAGACAAATCAACAGCAAAACCATTAAAACACTGTCCTCCACTGAGACGCCTCCGAGATCTTCTCGAGATGGAAGCCTTGACAGTCAGCTCCCTTAAAGCTCACATCATCCCGGGCAAGACTTTTCGTATTGAAGCGACCTTTCTTTTAACGACCACACAACCCACACAACGGACACAGCTTTAGTGACAATACACAATCGTCTTAGCGCGTCGGCGGAAAGGCGAGTATACTTACGATGCCAGCTCTTCGATGCCCAGCGAGTGCAGCACGGTCGGCAGGCTTGGCAGCGAATGGCACGATGTCAGCTCGCGCTGACGAGGGTAGTACAGTGTCAGGATGAGACAGATTTCCTCCCGGGTCGTCATGCCACCTGTAAGAAACCGGAGTTGGGGAAGGCAGAGAATGTGCAGGATCAGTTCAAAAGTTGCCCAAGACATTGTCGGTTCTGGTCGGTGGTCGTCCAGTGGTTTTGCTTGGCCAGAAAGCATCATGTCCAGCAATGAGCCGCAGACAAGCAAAAAGGCACCGACCGCACCGGTGCGATACTTTAATGTTGGCAGTGAAGTGTGACAGCCAGGGTTCACTTACCGAGCGTGATGGATTTGCGGGACGAGCTGTCATAGATACATTCCGCAACGAGACTATCGCCCGGCAGGACGCGGGTCGGTACGGCTAGCCGCCGGTAGTCCTGGTAGCTTGGATCAATGTTTGTGTCACGCATTATCGGCTGCAGTTCCGTGTTTCCTCGAATCTGGTTTTGAGCGGGACAAATGGGGTGGAAATTATTTTGCGGTCCACGGAAAGTAGTGACGGCATAAGGACTCACCTGGCGTAGCTGTACCTGCCGTCCGATCAGGTGCGTACGGCTCATGACCGCGAAGATGTTGATGCCATCGCGCGGGAACGCATGCTGGGTGCAGGCTCCGATGCAGTGACCCTGCGATACCACCTTCTCCTGGCGCGGTGGAATAATGTGGCGCCAGTTGGGATCGAGCCCAACCGAAAGGACGCCAGCATCGTGCTGCCGCAGCCGGTGCGTGTAGTACAGCTTGAGGCCCGAATTGTCCACCATCTGTTGCTCCATCGCGATACTGTCGTCCGAGTCGTCGGCGAGATCTTCGTCCGTGGCCCGCGGTTCGCTGTCTTCCGCCGGGGTTTCAGCCGTTTCCTCGCGCGATTTAATGTTCATGTTGCGCTGCTGCTTGCTGAGATTCTTCCGGTAGAACGGCGAGAAGTCGTACGTGTAGTCGGGATAGTTGTAGTGCGTTTCGAGCATGTAGTACGTGGCCTGGTGCGACTCGAGCGGATAGCCCGCTTCCGGCGGGAAGGTGAAGCCCTGGGAAAGAAGTAAGGAGTGGAAAATTAGGGTTGAATGAAGCGAAAATTTAAAATAGATCCATCCCTTGCTCTAGCTCACTTGCTGGAAGTGTAGAGCCGTGATGACACAGATCTGTCTTTAACAAGGTTTTTGTGTGCGAAGACGTGTAAGCAGTGGAGCATAAATCTTCGACGAGCGCTTGGGTGCCAACAACTACGGGAATATGGCTTTATAGCTCAACCGCACAGCATTTTATGGCGGGAGGTTGTACAGCCCGATTCCACTATTCCAAGTGCCAATTCCAGACTCGTAAACTGCACGGAACAATGGCTCGGTAATAACGCTCGGTAAGCGCGCACTGCATGTCGTTTGCCTCGCCGGCTTCGTCGTAAAACTCACACCGTACAGCTCGATTTGCTACTGTTTCCAGCGGACCCGTCGTGCGGATCTCCTTGCAAGATGCGAATCCAAAGCGAGACACTACTCACACCGACACCGCACGCCGGCTGTACACATCATAAATGGACCTTTGCGCGGAGACCCATAACCACTAGTCGTAGTGTAGCGCGAATAATGCGATAAATTACACCTCTTTTACAAAACCCGCGCTCTCTACACGAGCAGAACGGAACGTGACGAAGCGAAGTCTACGCCCTCGACGCTCACCTGTACAAATGGGACACTTAGGTGCGAGGTCCTGGTACTTTTCCCTTTTTTTTTCGTTCGCAACCTGAACCCCCTTGTGACGGAAAATCAGTTCACGCCCGCGATGACACAGCAAGCAAGCGACGCCCGACCGAACGCGAAATTCATTACATTCCATCGCATTCAAATTGAATTGGCAATTGGCAAATTTATTCTATCGTGTAATTTAATTTATTCGCGTCTTGTTCGCCAGCACTGGTGAATGTGTGCGCACTCCCACTCCCTTCAATCGGACGGCTTCGGTGTTCTCCAAACGCAAAGAAAAGCTTAAGCCAGCGTGCTGATGGTGGGTCGAAACGCACCATCACCGTGCTTCGGTTTCTTGTCCCTTCACGCTTTGTAGAGCTCTGTTTTCACTATTCTTGCTTGCGTTTTGCCTGTGTCTGTGCCACAGATCCTTTCAAGGCTTTTCTTTCGCGCGAAAGGGGGGCAATAAGCGGCACAAATTCAATCAGCCATTTGTCGATTTGTTTTCTCGCCCCTTTTGTACGTCGTTTTTTCTTGTTCAGGTTTTCTCCTTTTTTTAAGGGACGTTTTTGGAGCAGCTATGCTCATTTTGATTTGTTCTCCTTTCGGTACTGTTTGCTTTCAATCAGGATCGGGTTGGTTTGACATTTATGAAAGCTTGTCGTTAGAGTTTGGAAATGATTTGGAGTGTTTTCATCGTTAAATGTGTTTAAACTATTTTTTATGAAATCGTAACGACCTGGCAATAAAGCCAAATTATGAATATCTTAAGATACAGTACCCTCACTTTTGTATCTTTTTTTCTTTAATTGAAAATTTTAATGTGATTTTTTTTTATCAATTATAATTTGATATCTATATTGATTTTACAGTCAGATGGTATTTTTTATTTTATTTTATAATTCGACGGACTATGAGTTCCCTCGAATATTGAGGCGAAAAAGAAACAAATTTACAGATAGATAGTTTTACAAAAGGACATTAATGGTTTCTTAAGAGGCGAATACGGTTAACCAACTTGACCAACTCACCAACTCGATGATGTACTTGAGCATTTCCATGCATTCTCGTAGCTTCAAAAGTCACTAGGGAATCTGTATCGTTCTGTATGCCATAATATTACACCGACGACAATTTCATTTGTTATCATCGTTATGCTATCGGTTCCGAGAGACATACATTATGATTTTCATTTGAATCCTTGCTAGAATCTCATTCTTCTTTTAAAAAAAATCGTTAAGAAATTCCCTGCGTGCTAAGTTCAAAGTGTTCCAGGTTCCAGATGATAATTCTTGTTCATTGACTACGTTGTACAAAGAAGGTTTCGTTTCTTCCTTTTTCACTCCTATTTCGAAACCATTTATATGTCCTGTATATCGGTAAACCCGTGCCAGGGAATTTATATTTTTGATAGTAAAACAAGATTTGTTTATATGCCAAAGTCTTACCATTTCAATGATGAAAAGAAATTATGTTTTATGTGAACCAGCAAATTGTTTTATGGTTTATTGTTTGATTGTTTTAGTTATTTTTATTATTACTTACGTCCTGGCCGGTTTACTTACTAATAAATAAATATATGATTTGATTTTTTTAGGAATTGTACCTCAGATTCAATTTTGTTATTAAATTAAAAGCATTTTAAACTAACTAAATTTATTAAAAGTATTCGTTTCCAGATTTCTATGATTTTGTTCGGTTAAAACATCCACAGCTCTATTCAAACCCTCTCTTTTATATCCTCATCTAAAGTTTCAATACGTTTTCAAAACGCTGAAAATGTTTTTGTTTACCGATTGAAATAATGAACATTTTACTAGCCAAGGCATGTTTGATACAATTTATCACTAGTTTTATTAAACAATAACCACGAACTAAATTCAACAAACGAGCTCCGAGCATTCGATTGTTTCTATTCTATACCTATTTCTATAGGTCTACAAGTATTTTAAATGTTTTTATCTAGTTCCCTGAAATATTGTATGTGATTAAATCTGATTAATCTTTTTCTTTTGTTAATTCTGTTCAAAGGGCTTTGAATGTATATTTATCAAAGCACATGGCCGAGTGTTTTAATTTTTGTTTTATTTAAACATTGATAAATAAGTGCATCCAACATTATAGTCATCAAAATTATTTCAATTCAACTAAGAATTAAAGCGTCCACCGTTTATCCAATTCATGCACATCTTTTATCTGTAAAAACTCATTTTATATAAAATATTAAACCTCCGTTTTCTATTCATCTACCACTACTAAGCTCATATCCATTTTGCATGATTGTTCACCAACATTGAACTACAAGTATATATTGTTGGTTTGCCACAATATTTACTAACATAATAGAAAAATATTTTCCCTTCCCTGTATGCTAATGGATGTTGTGCCAATACGCACAGCATGAACATGACACGAAACGAATAAATGTCCGTTCGGTACCGGCTAGCATACAAAATGGTGCACCAAAACTAATTTCCAACTACCGGTAACCCATTACAAATGAAAATGGTGCGGTACAGGTTTTTCCTCCCATACACACTTTTTACACATCAATGGCGCTGTGGCGTTTAGTAGATGAGTGCTGGCATTTCATCTAAAAACACAAAACACAACCCACCTGAACAGAGCAAAACAAAAACCAAACAAATGAAGAGGAAAAACTGTCGACATACACTGCAAAATGTAATATGTTTCTCGGAAATGCTTTTTGGCATAACACATAAACACATTTTACATCCTCGCGATGAACTGTTTGTGTGTGTGTGTTTGTGTGTGTGCGCTATAAACTATTTCATCCCCTCACTATGGGGCGTATTGTTTGCCCTTGTTAAAGCATTTTTTGGTGAAATTTTGCAGCTGACCGGAATGTCAGTTTATCTGACGCAAAGCATGCAGGGCGTGCCGTTCGTTTTTTCTCTTACTGCTTGCAGCTCTCCACAGGGTGGTTGTGGATGAACGTGGTTTTTTGTTGGCAGTTTCATTAACAATCCTTGTTACACGCCATTGTTACACACAACGGCACGTTCCCAATTTCCATCCACCGCACAACAGGGATAGGGTATTTGTTTATTTTCTATTTAGCCACTGCCAGTACAAACCAGCAAGCAGTAAGAAAACATAGCACATCTGTGCAGAACAAAAACTGAAAGCACAGGCAAACACATACCCTGCTAACTTGCATTCTTTTGGTGCCTCGGCTGGGCTTTGTGACCTAATTTTCAGCAAACGTATTAGCATCGGAGGCACGTTTTAGCGCTCGCGGAAAACAGCCGTGAAAAGAGCGGCGAACGGTCGCGTTCTTTAACGCGCCAAAAAGCAATCGTGTACAAAGCCGGAGCTTCAAAGTCAAAAACGGGAAGCGTAAAATCACTGATCCAGCAGTGCGTAAATGTTCTCTTTCATGTTTTGCTGCATCAGTTGCTGCTGGGTTTGTCGCTTTTTTCGATTTTCTACGACTGTGTTTTACCGTTTTCCTCGTGCCACCTTTACCAGGACAACTGAAATCAAGGCACACGCGGGAAACGCACTCCGAGCTGGTAGTCTTTTCAAGTTTTATTTCGCAGCCCGGAAGGACGAGGAAACAATGTTTCTCAGCATAAAGGTGTGGCTGTGCGTGGGTGTATTAGTTATTTTTCCCTTGCAGACGTCGAATCGTTTTTTTCGAATGTTAACATCCAAGGCAGAAAAAGGCAACGAAAAGCCAGTTGTAAGGTGGCTATGCACGTGATTGTAAAAAAGGCGAAGCAAATAGCATCACCTAAACGACGGACGAAAGAAAATGCGGGAAAAGTCATGTCAAGCATCGGAGGAAGAAACCCGTAGCCGGCAGTTAATTAGCGGGCGGAAAATGAGAGTGACTTTTGTCACCTACACATAAATGTACGAAGCACAAGAACGCTCTTGAAGCTTCCGTTTTTTTTTTTGTTGCTCCCTTTCCAGTGTAATTTTCATTTTCTACAACCGTTCCGTTTCGAAAACCGGGAAATCTGGTTGGGGTTGGCGCAACCAGAGAAAAATGGTGATTAAATAAAAGCTCCGAACCACTGCTCAGTTGCTGTGAGGTGGAGTCATTTCCCAGGCCCGCATTCCTGAAAGCCACCCAGTGTAGAAACTGCGCCTTTCTTCTTTTACTTACGTCAGATCCGCGGGCCCAATTAGCTACGACGGTGTTGCAGTGCATCGGTTGCAGCCGGAAGCAGGGCTGGCCTCGCTGCCGGGACAGTTGCTCCAGGTCCGGGGATAACCCTTGGCATTCGTACAGGATGAGATGGTTAAGGTAGAGGACGCTCGTGCTGGAATCGAACACCGGTTCGTACTGGAAGCAAAACAAGAGAGAAATTGCACGAGGGTTAGAGGGCGATTGCGTTCGAAACAAAGCAATAGCGGGAGCTAGTTAATTGGTTTACGTAAATCAATTCAATTGCAATCTTACAACAGAGGTTATTTCACTATGAAAAAATAAAAATCTTTGAAGAATGTAACCTGCGTTTGTTTGTAAGACAGGAGTACTGAGAAAATAGAAATGCAATCAGAACTTTGCTATGCAGCAAACAACTTCAAACAACATCTTGCAGAAAAATAACTCTTTATATTTTTGTTTGTAAAGTATAAAATGTTTTAGCTAGAAATTTTAAAGAAAATTATATTTTTGTCTTTGATGGCACACAATGAGTTTTAATAAGCTTTTGTTATTTTTTTAATATGATGCATCCAGAACATGCGTAGAATTAGTCATATAGGCTAACCACAGCAGTCCGAATGGGATAAGATACGACGAAGAGCCTTGTGATAGGCCGTTACTACTTGAACCACCGAGCCGGTCCATAATATGGCCAATATTTTAAACCATATTTTGCTTTTACGCTTAAACGGCTTAAAATCTATGTTTTGATGATAATTACTTGTGATAAAAGCAATTTCACGTAAAACATTCTAAATATTAAACAGTTGTAAAATAAAACATAGAATTCAAAAGGAGGATAAAATATCCCGAAAATAAAGGTTAATTGAATTGTTTGCTACAAAAAACTAGCAACACACAGTAAGGCAAGCCATTGCAGTTGAAGATTTTTTTTTGTAATTTTAAACGAAGCATGAATGATCACATTTATCAAGAGACATTTTCAAAAATTTAGGTAGTAGATGTAGATTTAGGTGTAGTCGTAGTAGATTATGGTTTAATTGTTACTAATTTGTATCCGTAAATCGGCATAAAAAATCTTTAAATGTGATTATGGCATTCACCTAAGGCTAATGATATCCAAACAAAAAAAAATAGTTTTTTGAATACATGTTAAATAAAACAACTTTAAAAAATCTAGGTTTAGTGTTTCCGCTTTTTTTGTAGGAGGTACTAATCGTGCTACTTTCATTTAATTATTTTTAGAGCTGTCTTATGTTTTAAATCTAAATTACAGTTTAGCAGAACAAAAATATGTTGACCATAAATAAGTGTTCAAATTAAAAACATACAAACAAACAAAAAATAAAAAAAGTCCAGCAAACTTCTTCGTAGTAACGACCAGACCTTTTAGCTACAGAGCAAAACTTTTGAACAACTACAAGAGGCAACATTTGTTGACTTGTTTTACTATTGCTTTGTTTGTTTGTAAACTTTTTTAAAAAGTTTTGCTGAATCTCTTTGGCCTCGACATATTTTCTGCAGTAGGGAAACTTTATAGAAGCTTCCTTTCAAACTGTTGTTTAGCCATATAAATGAATTGTTGTGGAAAGAAATACTTTTGTGTTACTTCTTCAATTTTTATTTTTTTTAAATAGTCTTATTCTAATCACCAGAGCTGCATTCTTTCTTCCTACAGTTCATGAAAGCATTCTTCCCTTTGAATCATAAAAACACCATGTTCAAAACTATCTTATAAGCATCATAGCTTTTAATCTACTTCGACCAGACAGGTACACATCACACTCTCGTCGACAAACCTTCCGAAACTCAGTTTTCCAAACCCATACACGTTCGTCCCGTCAACTATCGGTACGTCAATCGAGCGAAAGCCAGCCAGAGTGTGTACTATCAACTCTAGCCGAGCGACTTGATAAATGGAGATAAGCTGCCGTTGCCGGTAGTCGCCAGAATTACGCCTTTTGCCTTTTGAAAAACGCCTTCCGGAATGAAGTTATCCGTGCGCATCACACTTCGGGCCCTGCCCTTCCGAGCGGGGTGGATGGATAATGGTGTCACCTCATTTGCATAAAGTAGAGAAAGCCGTTCATGCGTGTACTGTTTGCGGGCAAGCGGGTACAGCACGAAGGCAACTGCCGGCAAATGGCTTAACAGATCATTCCAAGCTAAAGAAGAGAACAAGGCACCTACTTCCGTCCAATCTTGGGCTTGAGCTCAGGGGGAAGGGTGGAAGAAGGCGGACAAAAGAAGAAACCTCAAGCACGGATGGAAGAAAATCTCAAACAGGCGCGATTGAGTGAATGATCTGAATATGGCGCTCGGAATGTGCCATCAAACCTCCACCACTCTTCGCCCCGTTCGTCTCTAGAAGGCAAGAATTGAGATTGATGAATATTCTCGACGCACATCACAAAGCGAACCGGCTCGGTACAGTGTTGGAAGCTGTCGGAAAAGAGCTTGTCAAAGCACAAATGCCAACGCAGAGACAGCGAACGAATCTCGGGGAGGTGACATTTTGCAAGAAGAGTGATTTGATCGATCAACTATCGATTCCGGGTCGTTCTCTTTAGGGCGACGCTTCGTTTGCAGGCAGGCAGGATCTGATTGTGCCGAAGAAGAGTTGTTTAACACTGCGAAATAAACCCGTTTACTTTCCCTTCGTTTGTTTGCGTTGGGATCCGTGCTCGTTAGAAGGGTAAAAGGAAAGAATATGCGACATCACCGTACCGTTCCAAGACAGACAAAAAGGATACATTTTCAGGCACCCTTTTAACAGTTTGTGAATCCTACTCCCTTTTGAGCAGTACAAATCACTTAAAGAAACAAAATTCTATTACCGAGATTAAGCAAACAAACAGCGATTTTTAATGTCCGCACGTTTTGCGCTTAATTTCTAATTAACAGGCGCGTCAGTTGTATGGCACGCGAGGGAAGTAAACAGTTCAACCAAAAAGGAAGAAAAAACAGAGGGACTGGCAAGGGATTCTTGGCAGATCAAATTACAAGTACAACTTCACCCCACGCTGACAACATCTTACGCAGCTCGACAAGTTGAGCTCATTCTTCTTCGGCGCCGGCTTTCTCCAAATATAAAACTCCTCATTTTTGTGGCACCGGTGGTTTCAAATAATTCATTTATATTCCGTGTCCTCATGATATTAATTCTTTGAGGCACACCCTCTCTCCCTAGGGACGCGCTTCCTGCCGCGCTATCTGAACGAATCTTGTGCTCCTTCTCAACAATTGTTCGATTCGCGCTTTCTTGCGATTTCGATTCCACCAAAGGGGATACTTTCGTCTAAAAAAAGGAGTTCCCGGATCGGTTAACAGTGCGTGTAGCATGATCTTAACCCTCCAGAATTCAAACACAACCGCCGACACAATGGATGTTGGCTTTCTATTTTCACAAGTTTTTTACGACCCTTTATCGAGACGTTTCACCCTTCCTGAGCATCAGGATCCGCCGCGCCAAGAGTGCCGTTCCTGCCGCTCTTTAATTCGTCGTTGATTTTGGCGAGATTATTACAACGTACCCGGACGACCAAATATTTGCCCTGAGAAACAATAAAGCCCCTTTTTTCTGGCCGCCTTGTATGCCTAGACAGGTCCCGCGGGAACGATTCCTTCCCAATATAGGGTGACCCAGCGCAGACAAACATGCAGCTCTCGAGAAATAATGCCCCCCGGGTCGGGGTTGTTGTGGAAAAAAATATTTACCTTCACTAAACCATCGGTAAAGTTATTTTTGGAACATTTTGGCTTTAGTTCCACGTTGCAGGAAAATTGCGTCTTTTGCCGGGAAGACACTGACAAGTGTCATTGTGATGCGATTAAAAGTTGGTTCTTTGGTCGACACAGCACTTGTTCCAGGATTAGGGCTGGTACAATTCGCTACGACGACACACACATCAGTTCCGGTTGAGTTTTAATGAAAGTTTGCACTTTCCGGCTGCATAAGCGAGTATTTCTCGAGGGAAGACGTTAGCAGCTTCCCTTCGACTTTGTTCTGAAATCGGTTTTCGAGTGATTCGGAATTCGAGTGGCAGAGAGGAAGAGTTGAAACAGGATATTAACGACTTTGCCGAGATAGAGAACACACCCAGAAAACTGCCTCAGGAGTCAACAATGATTTTGATCGACAAAAATGATGTATTCTTACTGCTTCCACTTCCCCCCAGATGTCGGTTCTGAAAACCGCTTTTTTGTTTCAAGCACACAACGTAGACAGCGTGTCAGCAGAACGAGCCGCTCCGTACAGTCTATCACATCGAAATCACATGTTTGCCTGCAACTTACGGGAAATATTTTCCAATCAATTTCCCAACCACTCCGTGCCGTTACCGAAGCCGTCATCACATCCGTTTCACTTACTACGCTGTGTACTTCTGCAAACCTTTGAATGCATATGTTCTTTCGCTTCCATTTCGTTTTTGTGGGGTTTGGGAAAAAGAGACGAAACGATGAAAACACGTCCCGATCCATTCTGGTATGAAATCGTCCTCTCGAGCACGAAGAAGCCACAACCGAAAACGTAAACGTGAGGAAATGATTTTTTTACAACTTTCTTATCTGCTAACACGCTCCCGGTACGCTCATTTCAACTTTTACCGTTTTGCTGCTGACGAAACCATTTTTCATGTTGCAGCGTTCGGGAAACCCCTTCCCGCTCAAAAAACGGGATCGTCTGGACAGGAAGAAGTCGTGCCAAACTCCCCCACAGACAAAAAACATATAAAAAATGTCCAACACTTTCAGTTGTCGTTTATTTTTACTTTCTTTAGCGATGAGAAGAAAGAAAGAAAGATTTCTCCATCAGTCTCAGCGCGGAGTGTTACGCGTACCACCGTTACCAATATATCACCGTAATGATAAAGGAAATTGGAAGTGTACACACATCCATTTGCTGGGCTGCTGGGTACACTGGCACACACGTTCCCAATTTATACACATTATAAATAAATTTTCCATTGCTGGAGCACCACCAGCCTTTATCGTGCAAAACCTTGGAAAATGGCAGGTAAGAATGGGTTGAAAAAATTACACCACTTGAAATCACTTTACAGTGGTGTAAAAATCATCATCCTTATTCCGAACGCGGGAATAAAAGAATCCGAAAAATAAATTCCTTCGAATATAAAGTGTTTGCTCAAGGCGATGCGAATGTGTAGTGTTTATCACGGCTGGAAGAGCAGAAAGAACGGGAATGCTACACCCTTTATCGGGCGTTCATCGTGCCTCAGACCGATGAAGATGTATTAGTATCCATTCCCGCGGTAAACCACGATGAGCTGACGATAATTCCAAGCATGCAGGAAGCATACACTCCACAACCCGTTTTCTCCCGAATGTAGGAAAAATTGCCTCCTCTTTCCATTACACGACGGAGAGCGTTTGGTGGTTCTTTAAAAATCTTTCAACATTAATATAATGTTGTGCCTGCTCGGGTTGGGGGTAAACCTCCTATTGGAACTCCACCCATCCACCTCTTTGAAAGGAATTTTCTTTTGGAACCAGAGGCGAGAAAATGCTTATTGATGCTTCTATTCCGTGCCAAACCGTGCCAAATCGGAATTCGTTCTAAAAGCAACCAACATCCCGAGTTTGTTGCGCTGCTTCCCATTTTCCCACAAGCTCGCTCCCGCAGGACGTCCGCGGTTGACCGACGTTCGCCAAATTGAATGAAATTCGGGCCCGGAAATTGAACGCGCCTGCTGCTCGGGAACCGGAAATAGTTGACCATTTTTCGCTCCAGTTGACAGCGGTGGGTACTGACGGTGCGGCTATTTGTTTCGTTTGACTGGAGTGTGTCCAGCTGCTTACTGTATGTGTACGCTCTCGGGCGTTAATGTTAGGCGGTAGTGTGAATTTCACCCCTCTCCAAATGCGTCCAAACCACCAAAGTTAGGTAGAGAAAATTGCTTCCCAAAAATTTCAAAGCAACCAACCATTCTACACTACTTTTTTCCGATTCCCCAACTATACTTACCCGCACTAGGTGATGCTTTTGGGTAAAGTCGTCCAGCTTGAAGATTTTGCACCAGTACAGGCTTTCGTCGCTATCCGGCAGCTCGACGTCTTCGTTGCGAAGCTCCAGTATGCTCACGCTCGGCGCGTTTGATAGCTCGTCCTGGCTCGAGCGCTGCGTCAGGAAGATGGAACGGGAACCCTTGAAGGCTACGAGCGGCTGGGGCAGCGGAGCACTCGCTGCCGAGCGTGGTTTTTCCTTCGAGTAGAGGAAGAGGACACGCATTGTATCGTTCTGGAAAGAGGAAGCAAATGGGTAACAGTGAGAAGATTCAGTTAAAATATAGTATTTATGACACAGCAACACTGAAGACTTGCTCTAGTACTGTTTGATTCAGCTCTATATATTTGTTTTTTTTTTTCATAAGCGTTTCAGATGACATTTTTAGCATTTTTAAATTATCACTATTTTAATTTATGTTTTAACAGTTTCTATAATATTATTTGAAAATCTCTTATTAAAATTTCATATTATAAATCGATTGAAAATTGGAAATCTCATGAAAATTAGTTGAAACTAGAAAAAATAAGCTTTAACTTAAGCCACGAATGTAAGACAAATAACAAAGGCAGTAAGTGAGTAAAAGGTACCATCTGAGGTTTAAACATGAAGTGAATTTGTCGTCTGTCATGGCCGAATATCAGCATTAGGGATGAAATATAGTAGAACGTCGATTATCCGGGGGCTGATTCACCGGGGGTGGATTATCCGTGACCCAACAATTTGACAGCTTCAGAGGAAAAATGCCCATTACCATATGGTTGAATCAAGTTAAGACAAAACCCACTCAAATCTTATCGAAAAATATTCAATCGAATTTATAATTAACTTATCCCTGTAAAATCCACGCTAGGTTTACAAATATAAGCTTTTATATTAGCAACGACAGATTTTCCGATTCCGATCCGAAAACTACTGGCATATTCTAGATATTTAAAAAAAATACTTTAATCCTCAACAAAGCTTCCCATTAATCGTAAAAGGTTCGTCAAAAAACTCTCAAATATCTACCTAACCAAACAACATTCCCAGTTTGACCTTTCCGTAAACAATACAAAAAACATAATTGTTCCAGTGACTGAGCTATCGATTGCACTCATCGCTCCCACGGAGAGCCATAATCCTACCCCATTCCCGATCAGGGCAGCATTTAATTGCCATTTGATCATTTCCGATGAACAGCGCGTCGGATAATCGATTTAAATTGCTCATCCTTTGCCCGCGTCACGTGATGGAGAGTGGTGAGCAAAACTGTTTGCAATGGGCGAGAAGAAGGAAGGAAAAAAAGCAAGCACACCACCCAAAATCCCGAAACCTCATTCACACGCACACCACACAGTGACCCCTCCCCACCCCTCCCATCAAAATATTGGGCAAACAATTTCGGTGCAATTGAGCTAGTAATGCTGATCCCGGCTATGCTGGATGTCTCCTAGCTTCCTCCTCCTCAAAGAACGGCGAAAAAAACGGATTGGCATTTTCTGGGGTGGAAAATTCAGCGGAAATCGCCAAAACCCAATTTCGAAGCGCAAATGCAACATTTTCAATGCCGGCCCTGAACAATTCCTAACCGAAGCGAGCGATGGAAAGAGAGGAATGAGGTGGAAGTGCAATATTTTCCACCCTCACTATCACCCCGCACGCTGGCAACTATCGTGCGATGGCAATCCCGTTTGAAGGGCAGTTTTTTTTCTGTTCTACTAGCTGCGTGGCTGGAGGTAGGTAGCATTTCAAACCACGGTGGAAGCAATGGTGTAGCATTGATTTGAAATTGGTAAGCATTCAGGCGTAATAATACTCATCGCCGCCCCCGGTTTGCCACACTGCAGCTGCGTCCCGGGCCCGGTTTTCTGCCCCGGCTCTGCAATGGATTTGTATTGCCTTCATATATGCGTTGCGCAATAATGGAATTACGAAGCATGAAATTTTATCTGTTTCGTTTCGTGGCACGCTTTATCAATTGGCACACGAATGTTGGCTGGTGCTACGGATGGGTTCTACGCTCCCTGTTTTTCCACCTTTCCCAGTGCTAGACGAAACAGGATGGAGTGTCGGTGAAAGGAGCAATTTCGGGACGCCAGTCCACAGTGGTTAGACTTTTGATGCGTCAGAGCGCTTTAAAAACAAAAACCTCATTTTCATCAGCCCTCGATCGTGGTGAGATGAGCATTTCGTTTTAAACAAACGAGAGTTACTAATAGCCATACTCATCCAAACAGCCAATCCGGTTGGAAAGTGCTCACTTCAACGTTAGCTACAGCTGTAAATTAGTTCCAAATAAATAGACTCTTTCGGCGTGTTCCCGAAATTGGTTGAAACCCATCACACTTCAAGCACGGTAAAAGTTGAAAATTATCCATCATTCCAAGAGCAGCGGCACGTCAGACACAGTTTACCCACAAAATCCTAGCCCCGCGTCCACGCTCCCGGCACTTCACTTCCCTCTCTCGCGAACGAGAGTTCTAATCCAACCAACCCAAGTTCGGATTGTTGCGAAAATGTTTGCATTACAATTTGAATAAATTAATGCTGAGGAAAAATGTAATTAAATTTCAATTCCATATGTAAATCCTTGCAGTGCGCACACGCCAGCCTGCGGGTTGGGTGGTGGTAACGTGATCCGGGTTGAAGGACCAAATTTTTGCATTCATTCACTTGCACGCTTCTCCCCTCCAAACACGCTCTTCCATTTATTTCCAAACTGTAAACTCGAACAGAACAAAAATTGCGGTGGAGCCTTCCGGCTGAGCGTTTTTATTGTTGGAGGGTTGGAACAAATCCGACTAGATAAGTGTTTGCTTCTCGGAACCGGGTGCGGCATGCTACAAATGAATACCCACGCAGTATGGCGCACGGCTGTTGGTGAGGTGGCAGAGCGAAGCGTTGCGCGGCCAGTGGAATTTATTAGCATTGCCCAGCCATCGTCACAATTCCATCCCTCGCTTGAGTCGTCGGTGAAGAAAGTTGGAGAAGAAAGTTGGTGAAATATTTTAAGTGAAGCGAGCATCGTCAGTTTTCTTGGATTTCAGTGAGCCCACCATGAGAACGGATGAAATTGCGTCGGTGATGAGGCGCAATTTATGAAATAAGTGCAAACATATTTGATTAATATAAAACGTTGCACGTGAAAGCAACGCTCCGCCGCTTTTTGGAAGATTTCCATCCATTCCGTGAATGAGTTCCACCACACCCACTGGCGAGGTGGGCTGTCGCACGAGTGTAAGTTCCTTTTTGTGCTGCCTACGGTGAAGTTATTCAAAATGTCTACCCACAATGTTGTGTAATTTTTAAAACGATGGCTGTTGCATATTTTATTACGATCTGTTTTCTGACAGTTTGATTGTTTTGTCAACCACTTTGGTGACTATCCTATTCGATACTTGTGGCGTGATGCAAAGAATGTAAGTTCTTTCATTTATAAGCAATTGTAAAAGTATAATAGCCACCGCTTTCAGTTCTGTGAATAATATGAATTATTTGAAAGTTGCTTTTCTTTTGACCAATACACTTTTTTCGCTTTTTCTTGGGTAGATGCCTTAAACTGTCATTAAGGCCTGATTATCAACTAATTTTGTTTCTTTTTCTCTCAACTTGTTATTTGCTCTTCTGTATATTCTTGATGTGTATGTGTAGGCAGATTAAGTGCTCTTTAATTTCACTGTAAAACGTTTATTTTTTCGTTGGGTGTTCCTTTCTCTATTTTCCCTTTCTTCACTTTAGTCTTTAGTTGCCTTGTCTTTGATTGACCTGTCCTTCTTTCTATATCGTTTTAAATATTTAAAATCTTCTTTGTTTCTAGCTTTCCCGTTCCGTAACTTTCATTTTTCTCTTTTTTCTTTATTTATTACTTGGTTTTGTTTCACTTCAGACTTCCGACTGTTTCACTTCAGTTTGAAAAATTATTTTAACCCCAAGCAACAAAATATTATATTGGAAAAAATATGTTTAAAAACAAATTATTCTTTTAAACCTGAAAATAAAAGTAAATCTTCAATATTCGCATCAACTGAACCTTTTTGATGTGAAATTAAATAAATATCTAAAAATGTATTGTTAAATCTAATCAATTAACAAAATTTACACAAAATTGCCAAATATCACAAAAAAAAAAACAAGAAATAGAATGTTATTGGAGAAAAAGACATCAAAAATAGAAATGAAGGATTAAAATCCTGAAACGACTTGCATGAGTTCAAAGTATCAGTAAAACATATCATGATAAAAGCCAAACTTGAAATGACAAGAATAAGTCATCCTGAAAAACAATACTAGAGTCTAATTTAAAATTAAGACAATACAAATTAAGCAATACAGCCTGGCCGTCACTGCCGAATAAAAAAAAGGCAATGCAAATTATATTTTCCTTATATTTCAAAGTTTTCAATTGCATTTTTTTAAAAGAGATTTTCAGAAATTTCAAGACATTGTGTATAAGCAAGTGCACCTATGGTTTTCCTTCCGTTTATCACTTTCTTGCTTCCCCTGTGTATATTATGCCTTTCAGTGCACATGTTAATTTCAATTTATATTCAAATATTATTTCTTTCCTGCTTCCGCTTTCTATCCCTTCACGATACCTCGCAGATACGTGGTTGGCCCCGATTCAATATAGGGTTTTTTTGTTTTTCACCACTCGCTCTCGACCAACACCGACAACGGCAACCCAACAATCAGACAAATCTAACCCTCATACCCAACCGCTGCGTATTGTGTTACCTTCTTTTCATAATTCAATTTCCAATTAGAAAACAGGATTTTGGCTATTCCGACACCTTAATCTACCCCGATGGTTTTATCTCAATTAAATTCGAAGAGCGAAATTTGCGACTCGCCGCCCTTTTCCAATGTGGTGGAGGATACAAACTTTCACCCAGCGTGGCCAAGTGTGTGGTACGGAAAGGGAGGGATAGGGAAGAAAGTTAATGGAATTTGCCACTCGAAAAAGCGGTGCTCCTACCTTTACAGTTTTTGGGGATCACCGGAACTACAGCTAGGGAGGGAGAAAGAGCGAGACGGTGAAAAAACGCCCTTGACTCTCTTTTGCCCACTCGCCGAGTAGTGGGAGAAATTATTAGTGCGTCGAGTTTTGGTGGGTTTATGCTCCAAGGTCTGACACACCATCGGCTTGGTGGTTCGGCGAACGTTATGGGCATTGCATCGGATACATAATTCCAGCATTGGCGCGAGCGCTGTTCCCTGCCGGTCGAAACCCTAGTGGTCCAGGCTCCTGGATTATGATTGAGTTTGTGGCCATAATTGAGTTTGTGGTTTGAGTTGGCTAATGGGTCGATCTTATTGGATTGCTGCAAAGCCAGCCAGTCCCTCCCGGGCGCCAGCAACAAACATTTTGGAGAAGTTTCATTTTAACATGATTTAGATACACGCCTCGGTATTGAATTTTCGATCCTGCAGAGGATCGGATTTCTTCATTAAAGGTCTAATAGGTATAAGATGGTTGACAGATTATCTTATCCAATTTGCTACAGGCCCTACGTTATCTTTTGTTTTTCTGACAGAAAGCAACTTGGCGTTGCTGGTGAGGGAATGTTATTTAAAATAATCAAAATAAAACAAAACGCTTTGACCGAAAATGGTTCTCCTCACATTTGATCTACAACCTGCGAACTGCCAAATGTCACCTCCCCGTAGTCGTCATTTACAAGCTGCTAACAAAGGTACACCTGACACCATAAGCCCTCTGAACCGCTTTTCAACAACACCCCAAACAACCGAAAAGTGGTACAAATTAATTACACAATAAATAAAGCATCATCTGAGTTTAATGCCGATTCTTCCCCCCGAGTACGCAGCGAAGAAGAATCTTGGTCCTTCGAACCGGATGTGACATTTTAAGACGAGCGTTCGTTTCGTTCGAGCTGGCGCACCCATTCATTCTTCCATTCTTCCAACGCTCCCCGTTTCCCGACTTTTCAACTGTCATCGTAATTCCAAACTAATTGGAAAAGTTCCTGTAATTCTTGCCCTGTTTATTAACGCTCTCCCTCCGCCATCTTCGATTGGAGAAATAAATTCTTGGCCGGGCCCCGGGATGAGGATAATCACTAGCACAACCAAGATGAGGTTTGTTGGTTTTGCGTTTTCTGAGTAGTAGTAAAATGCAAGAAAATTGGATTCATCTTTCAAGGCACCGCTACAATCGTGCAGTGGGGGGAAATCAGATCGAGAAAACCCATCGGGATGGGAACAAATTGCACACCGGAGCACAATGGCACAGCGTAACGGGTTAAGCGTAAAACCGTACCTGTTTGGGGTGGAGTGGCTGGGTGCAATTCCCGGGAAGATTAGCGCGAGGGACAAAAGGCACAACTTTTCCCTGGAATATTCTCCTCGCTCTCGCCTGTCTGTTGAGTCGCTTCCGATTTTCCAAAAGTTCCAAAACACCACCCAATTGCCTGCCGCCTTCACCTACCGCTTGTCGACCTGTTAAATCGCTTCCGGGAAAAATGGCTCACCAATCGGTGGCTTCGGGTTGTACTCGCTTTCCTATCACGCTTTCCTATCCTTGACGTTGTGCTTTTCGCAGGAACGCTCTGCATCAGGACGCGTCTGTGTTGGATAGCAAACCGATGGACGATGAATCTATCGACCGGGCTTTGCCACTATCGCAAGGTGATACACCGACGATATGCAAATCGATTCCTTTGGGGAGGGATGGTCTCGAGTTGCCCATCGGCAGACACTGTCCCGGTCCGGCATGTGCCCGAGAAAAGAAAGGTAATGGCAATCGCAACCTCGAAACCTGATCGGTGAAATCGGCCCGTTGCCGTTGTCGATGGTCTCTGATGGACGGGCTGTGTGCAGTGTTCTGTCCAGGACACTGAGTAGCTCCATTTTGCAACTGCTGTTGATTGGAGCCGGTCGGCGGTGAGCGTGAAGGAGCGGTTTTTATCGTTTGATCGTTATCTCGGTTTGACTCTTCCCGGAACCAGACACAAACACAGCCATACATACAATCTAGTTTCAACCTCAGCAACCAACCTCAACTCAACTTGAGGGAATCGAGAAGCATCCCCGGTGGAGATCTGTTGTCTTCCAGCCTCAACGGGAGGGCGATTCGCCTTTCTCCATCACCATGAGTCCAAAAGTCGACAACTCAACCCCCAACCCTCAATGCTACCCTTCCCCCCCATCATGTCCCTTTGTGATTTATGGCAACAGTTTGCAAACGATTAAATTTGAATTTCGCATTGGTTGCTGGTCGGATCTTGGTCAGATCTTGGAATCAACGGGCTGGAACCCGGAACGGTTTCCGGCCATTGCCAAACCCTCCCCCACCATCCACCCTGCCCCCTTTAGAACTCACAACGGCACGCGGATTGAAACAATCGAGAATAGATGTGTTAAGTGTGACAGGCGTGGAAGCGCGCGTGCACACTAGTTTCGCCCCTCTTGCAGAGATGTCAAAGGAAAATGTTACCAAATTGGCTACTTGTAACTTTGTGCACGCCAAGTAGATGCTTGCTGCGTTCGAGTGGTTGTCGCACCGCTCTCGAGGACGCACGGTACGTGACTGAATTGCTATTGGCAGGACGCGCAACACACGAATACAGACACTTACCGTTATCGGGAAGTCATCCTTCATATCACAGGTATCCAGATTGCGCTTAAATCTAATTACGGTGTGGGTCGTGTTCTCGTATCCCAGGAGCAGCGTGTAGTCCTGCGACGCATCGTACATCGGTTCACCGTCACTGTCTGGTTGAATGTGACGATCCTGGAAAAAGCGAGAAAATGGGTACGAGGTTAGCCAAGTTTGTTGTGAAGGGGAATGGGAGGAGTGGTCTGTAGCGACCATGGGTGACATTTGAACCTAGATGGTACAGAATAGCTAAAGTTGTACTTTGACACAGCACATCAGATTGTGCTAACATCAGGCTTAGAATCCAAAGGGTCCAGGTTTAAGATAATTTCATTACTACAATGTAGATAGTGCGTAGGAACATGCAGAGAGCTGTTGAGTAAGCACAATGGTGGAAACTTACAACAACTTCGGGAAACTCGTTTTAGAGGGTGAATTTTGAAAAATGAGTCGTAAGACTTGCTTGTTATGAAATTCCATTTTTATAACAATAAGAACCAGCTTTGGGCGAAATGCAACATTTATGGTTTAAAGAGTTTGTTTTTGTTTTTTTTTTAATAGTTCTTGTGATTTCGGCCACACAATTGAGCTGAAACTGAAATACATGATGGTTCTATCAGAGTTTTTCATCATTTTTTTAAATGAATTGAAAATTTGCCTTAAAGTAGAAGGACGTATAAAAAAAATGGTAAGCTTATGAAAATAATACATGATAACCATTAACGCTGGTATTATTAATTTTCGATACTCTTCTAAGGACTCCAGATATACTACTTGTTTAAGTGATTTTTCATTAAATACATAAATAATCACAGATATTATTACTAAATTTTGTGAGTTCACTTTAATGACATTTAGCTTCGTGAAACTGATCTTTTTTTATGCAACATTATTGTGCTTTGTATTATTATTATTAAATTTGCACGTAAGCTTTATTGCAAGATTGTTCCAGTCGCATTTTTCTCTTGAAAGTAATCATCAGATTGTCTGTTCTGAATCATGTTCAGATTGTTCTAATTTAATGTTTCTCTTTAACGTAACCGCATACTCGCATACTTATTATGCGCAGTTATAAAAACTTTTGCATAGTAGTTATGCGAATTAGCATTGAACAGGTTGAAAATCGATCTTTAAGAATTTTAAGAGAATTATGCTCTACTAGAGCCTGGAACTGAAAGATTTACAAGTCTCAGAGAAATCAAACTCAGAGAAGGAAAGAAGAAGACTAGAATCTAGGCCTGATACACAAAACAAGAGTCCAGTGAAACAACAACATAAAGTAAATTAGTTGATTTTGTTGACTAGAAAAAAAACTTGAATGGAAACAGTGCAGCTGTCAGGAGAGGATGAGTATAATGGCACTTGAACCATCTAGCTGCAATGATGAGCTCTTGGGGTGCTAACAATTGGAACCTTCACATCCTTCTCCAACAAAATAAAGCTCGGGACTTCATCAATAGCTGCCAAACGATTCGACAAGCGTTCCAACTGCATTGTCAAACGTCAAATAAAGTACCAAATCGCGGAACAACATCATTGCATCGTATAACCGTCAGCAGATCACCAGCCCAAACATGTCAGTTTTCGTCCTGGTCCGCACTAAGCAATGCCTCGTCAGTCAATTATATGGTAATTCAGTTCCACTTCCAACAAAAACCAAACACCTTCATCCTTTCCCTTGCGCTGCTTGGCCACGGTCCAACATTGTTTTGTTCCAACAAGGGTTTTGCTTCAACTCATCAGCGATGTCCGGACCGTTCTTTGCATCATTCATTCGATAATCCGTCACATGCCGGAAATGGATTACCCTTCGCCCTTTCTCGCACTCCCACACCATTCCAACACTATCCCCTGGTACGATTATCCTTGCGCGAGTGTTTTCATTTCGGGCTGTCCCTTGTCGAATCCATCATCAGCAATGGTCGCACGACAATTAGCGCAAACCTCACGGAACAATAATTTCCGTTACAGAAAGTGTGCCGTGAGACACACGGACACACACGCAGCAGCTCAGGGGAGCGGGAAAGATTCACCCGGGTCCTAATTACGGACCGAACGAACGCTGCGCAACAGCCGACCAGCGTGGAATCGTCCGAGCTCACGGTTGCAATTTTTGACGCTTTGTTTAGCGGATTCGGGTCACCTCCGGAAATTGCTCGTCATAAACATCGTGATTCCGCTGACAGCTGACACGGTCAACATAGTACGCAGCACAAGGGGGCAAGGACCATTTTGAGGTGGTTCCTCATTACCGGTGCCGGTGCGAGTTGTTGGCTTAGCGAAACTAGTCGCGAGTAATTGTTCCCCCAAATGCCTCGACAACGGTTGTACGAACAAATATTGCGTACGTTTCAGTTCTTGGAGGGGAAACGCTGAGGAAACATTACCTATTGGCAACTAATTTTCCGGCCACCGTCCAGGGAAGTTTACACACAAGAAAAACCACTTCCGCTGTTGCTCGATTGGCACGAAAGCGGCACGTTGTAAGCGTTGCGACACAAGTAGCCATAGTCCTCGAGAGCCCACCGTCCAAAAAAGTAGAAAGAAGGGATCTTACTCAACCGCGACTACCCAATATTGTAAAGCATTGGGTGCAAAATTTTTCCATCCCATACGCACCCGGGCACGGTCCGTTAGTAGTTTATTCACGCATGATTTATGGTGGAAATAATTGCTACAATTTGTCATCGCCATTTTATTTTATGGCACTCACGACACCAAAACACACCGCCACGGCCAAAAACCCACCAAATCGCCTAGCCCCTCGAGGGCTTTCACTGCGTCCCCGGGGGACACCAATCATCGTGGGAGAAAACGGAGCGTCCACACTTTAGCTTCACCGGTCATTATTGGCCCGGACGTTGGCGGTTCAGCTGGAAAACGGGCGTGGGCAGCAGCACTCGAATGATGGACAGTAATTTATGTGCAAGCGTTTGGAGGCGAGATTTACGGTGGAAGCGTTTCGTTCCGGTGCTGGCAGTGACGGCTTTCCCGAGGAAAAGACGGCCCAGTGAGGGCGATTAGATGTGATGGGTGATAGCGTTGAAGATCGGTTTCGGTGGAAGACTGAAAGCGTTCCTTAATCGACTGGCGGGTATGGTGTACGTATGGGTTCGATCAAATGGTTCCTATAAGCAAACCCGGTAGCTCGATAGGGGTTAATTTTGGGCAACGATTGGTTGGCTAAATTAAACGAACTTATTCATCGTTCAGGAGGTAAGTTTACGAAAAGCAAACTGAATAAATGGATTTTTATTGAACCACGAAAGCAGTCAAAAATATTTATTTTATTATCCTGTTTTCGCTCTCACCTTTTTTAATTCAAAAATTTGAACTGAATAATGTTTTATTATATTAACATAATTAAATAAAGTTAAAGAATTTTTCTGCGATAGTATTAATTGTTCTTCGCTCCTTTTCCTTTTGTCATTCCTTTCTTTAATATCTCAAATTTATTTTTACCATTATTTGTAAGATGGTAGAAAATAGTTAAAATTTAGTTTTAAAGGGTTTTATAATTGAAACAAAAATAAGCACGTTATATCAAGTGCACAGCATGTTCATTCAATATCTTTTTCATTCCCTTAAGATAAAGCATTTTTTTACTTTTTTGGGATAAGTGTGATTCCCAAGGTTGTCAATTTTTTCCATCACAATGAATGAATCATAAGTTAGCAGAAAATACAGTTATTTTATTTTTTTTACAGTTTCGTATGATTGACGATACCCAAAAATTGTTTAATTGTAATGCTGCTTTGAAAGTATTATACAGTGTTTTGTAACCAACTTTCGCCAATTTGGTTAGGGTAAACGCAACATAAGTTGCACCTTGCATAAAGGAGACGCCTGGTACTTAAGATAGATATAAGAAGTCATACATCCGTAAAAGTCGACAAAAAATTTATGTTTTTTTAACCAGAAATATTGACTACGCCATATTGATAAAAATGGTTTAGGGGGTAAATATAAGCTTTAAACTTCACGTTTCAAACGCAATAATTTTCAATTTGTTTTATTTCCTGTTTCTTCTCTTTCTTTTATTCTTCTTTTGTTCTTAGTCCTTGGATTCTTTCTTATTCAAGTTTCACTGTACTAAAAGTTAAAATAAAAATTAAACGTGAATGCTACAATTTCTACACTCCTTAATAAGACGTTTCTATTTTTTTCCAGTATTTTAATTATCTTATAAATTGTGTAATGATAAGAACAAGTTAGGAGTTTTGCAACCAATTTTGTCTGTAAATGATTTTTTCATAACGTGGTTCAACCACCTTTTGAGCTAAAAAAACCTTTAAGCTAAAAAGATATCAATGACTTAACGAAAGATAACACTTTAATATCGAAATGATTGTTAAAGAACCATTTCACAACTTTTTCGTCGTGAGCTTATTGTTGGCCAGGAGTAACTTTGCTATGGAATGAAAATACTTTGCAATTATAACTGCTTTGTGTAAGACGATAAAATAAGTCATTATTGAACAAATAGTTGATAAAATTGGTATCGCTTCATGGACCATTCAAACACAAACAGTTAAGTTATCAAAAAAAAATATTTAAAAAAGAATAACACATCGAGTAACTAAATGAGACATTGAATTTTGTATTTTATTGTGCAATCTTTAGAAGAAACCGTATATGTTGTTGAACTGAAGATCATACCAAAACCTAAAATATTACCCCAAAACCAAATAATCGATTTTAACGACTCTCGATGCCATAATTAACACTCTCCATACCCTACTGCGCATGAGAAATAACATCCCTTACCGTAACGCTTTATCCTGTGTGCGCTTTGTGCAAACATATTACAAACTCACTTAATCGCTCTCCTCAGTGACAAACCCACTTGTACCCACCGGCTTTGCACATCACAAACTTCAATTAGTAATGCAAATACGACCAATAATTCCTTCTATTTCCCGTACGCAACTGCAAACAATTAGCAGTAATCTACTGCTGAGCAGCGCGTTCCGTATCTCCATCCAGTTACGGCTCCAGCACGCAGAATGTACTCATTACCCAGGTTGAAATGTTTGATTTGCGCCGTAAGTTCTGGTGTCACCCTACCATTCCGTTGCAGACCTCTTCGCATGCACACAAACGCACACTCACCGTTTACATAAATCATGACATTTATTTCCCCATCAATCTGGGAAACCCCTCGTCAGCAGCTGAGTTTCCGTGATTTTAACCAACTGACGTCGGAGGTAAAGTCGTTTGATTACCCTTCTTCCCGCGGAAGCTTCACACTGATCCGGAGAACATCCTCAGCACGCTTCTAATGGACTTTGCCGGCAGTGTTGGGCACTGGTTCTGGTCTGATAACCCGATAAAAGCTCGCTACTCACATACTTGCTCTCGGAAGCGCTTTCCATCCACGGTCACGGTGACACGAGCAAATGCAAACAGTTTAGAAGAAGTTAAAATTTCATATCAAACAACATGTTTGCATTAATTTAACTTTCGTCGGACTCGGCTAAAAATCATCATCACAAGCAGCGCTCGGTGAAGCTGTCGTATGCTGCTCGTTGCCGCCGGCGTAAGGGTGTCTTGCTTGCTGTGGGGCTCTCGTGCCTTCACGCTGACTTTTAGTGACACTGGGCGCACGAGGTTGGTTGGGCGGAAGCACGAGCCCGGGAGTGTGTGTGTTTTTCATAACGTGGTTCAACCACCTTTTGAGCTAAAAAAACCTTTAAGCTAAAAAGATATCAATGACTTAACGAAAGATAACACTTTAATATCGAAATGATTGTTAAAGAACCATTTCACAACTTTTTCGTCGTGAGCTTATTGTTGGCCAGGAGTGATTTTGCCATGGAATGAAAATACTTTGCAATTATAACTGCTTTGTGTAAGACGATAAAATAAGCCATTATTGAACAAATAGTTGATAAAATTGGTATCGCTTCATGGACCATTCAAACACAAACAGTTGAGTTATCAAAAAAAAATATTTAAAAAAGAATAACACATCGAGTAACTAAATGAGACATTGAATTTTGTATTTTATTGTGCAATCTTTAGAAGAAACCGTATATGTTGTTGAACTGAAGATCATACCAAAACCTAAAATATTACCCCAAAACCAAATAATCGATTTTAACGACTCTCGATGCCATAATTAACACTCTCCATACCCTACTGGTAATTTAACTTTCGTCGGACTCGGCTAAAAATCATCATCACAAGCAGCGCTCGGTGAAGCTGTCGTATGCTGCTCGTTGCCGCCGGCGTAAGGGTGTCTTGCTTGCTGTGGGGCTCTCGTGCCTTCACGCTGACTTTTAGTGACACTGGGCGCACGAGGTTGGTTGGGCGGAAGCACGAGCCCGGGAGTGTGTGTGTGAGTGTGTAGTAAAACTTGTGTCCTTAGCGTTACAGTAACTACCAAGCTTGCCGGCGTACTTCACCATCCCTCTAAAGAGGATCTCGACTTTGCGACATAAAAGCTATTACGAGTGTACTTAGCAACTATATTACAACAACATCATGATTCGACCTAGCCGCTGCACTCACCCGGACATCAGTACTCTTAGCACACTGCTGCTTGTCTGCTGCTTTCGGTAAATACATTTACTTAAACATACATACCATCACACAGCCACACATTCACACATATGTGAAGTCCCTGCTGGGAACGAATTTGCACACAATCCGCAACGAACCGGAACGATTCTGATAGCTATCGTCTCCGTGCAGCTCCATCCCTCCGCCCTGGGAAACTGTCCATGTTTTTGCTGTTTTTCCTGTCCTGTCCACTTCCTTTGGGACACTTGCTCAACGTAAACATGTGTCGTTAAATCGTTCCAATAGCTCTATTTTCTATTAGCGCGCAGAGGAAACCGTATTCTATGGGACTCTGCAGACGGATCTCTACCGGTCGTTGCATGCTGATTTTGTACCGCATCTGGAGACTTTTAGTTAAAAGCATGTGCCGCAAACAACAACAAACTGTTTTAACTAGAAATTTGGTATTTCTTGCCGCTGGAACCTCTCGCAAGTTCTTGTTCTCCCGAATAATAGGTTTCTAGTGGGAAGTGCAGGTCAGGAAAACGCTATCCACCGAGCTCTTATGTTTCTGAAGGGTGAACATAGTATGGTGTGTGAACATCGAACAAGCAAACAACATTTACCGTTCATTCACACGTCTTGCCAAAGCCCGTTTAATGTTAGAACCGACTGAACATGGGTATAGAAAGAAAGAAGAAAAAAATACCCAGCGCAACGACACAAAGCGTTACATGCACCTGAACTACCTGAAACCGCGTCATGTAGTGACGGTAATGCGATTTGCCACTGCTGACAACGGTCGATGGCACGAAAATGCGCAGGTTAGGCCCCCGCCAGCGGTGCAAAAAGCACGAAATATGTCGGCCTACCCAACACCCCCATCGTGCCGCTCACCCCCGGAAGAGGTGCATGTTGTGGCCAGGTGCGCATTCAGACACCTTCCAGAAAGTGTTTGCGGCATCTTGGTGCCAGACGTTGCACCACTGTGCCACACACACAAAAAACGGCGGAAGCGGACTGCTTGTATCACTGCCAACTGAAGGTTCGCTGCAACTCCACTCCTGCCCACCGTACACAAATAACTGTTTGGTTTCATTAGGCTTCTGCTTCCTGTTCACAACTTCATTCAGCGCCACTGTACACGAACCTCGGCAGCAGTGGTGCCGTTTTTCCTTCGCATGAAAAGCCACCCGGTCTTGAGCAGTTGGGTAGCTCACGCAAACCTCCGCTGCTGGGGCTCGTCGCTGGTATATGTTTTACATTTTAATGCATCAGCAACTTCGAAGCTCCTTTCCCGGTGGGGTGTGTACTTTCGAGTTCCGATGAGGGTCGCCGAGGTCCTGCCGGTTGCGTCTAGCGCTAATGGATACACACACAAAGGCTCTGGTTGTACGGGGAAAGCCTTGAAGGAAATTCTAGTGGCGAAGAGAGGACTCACGGGGTAATTAAAGGTCACAATGTGCAGGCCTGTTTAGTGACGGGCACCTTGTTGGCGTTTAACGTCAGACTTTAATTGATATTTGCATTTTTGCTAGAAGAGTTGGCGGGCATTCGACACTAAAATCTTGGAGGATAAGAAAAAACTAACACGAAAATTGATAAAATCAGAATTCAGATATGAGGTCACCATTATTTCTCAATCAAATTTGACACAAGGGTTTTTTAAATAACTTCAGAATAGCTTAACTATGAATACAATTATGTAAAAAGTAATTCATAACATAAATAGATAATAAAAAAAAGATTGTCTTGGGAAATTAGCAGCACTCAGCCTCACTCACTTGCCTCACCAAAAAGAGCGAGAGCTCTCCTCGTTCATCATAAACTGAGGCAGCTCTTTTGAGCAGGGAATATTTCTTATTTTGAATAGTTTTTGTCAATCGATACTTATTAGGCTGTTTCTGTAATTTAATTTCTTAATGATCGTGCAGCAAAATATTTCAAGGCTGAGAAAAATAATAAACACATTAAAATATAATTTTAGAAAGTGGTATTGGCCAAAAACTAACGTACTTATAAACCTTTCTTCTTCTTCTTCTTTGGCGCAACAGCCCCTGTGGGGTCAAGGCCTAGCCAGAACACCATTGTGCTTTTGGCTCTTTATGTGACTGATTGTACCGATCCATATCAAGATTGTTCAATCCTGCGTATGGGGAGTTGTGATAAGTGTACTCACAGCAGGATAGTCAATCCTACGTATGGGGACTTATAAACCTTTACCCCACAATAATTTAATAGCCTTTTGAGTCAATATGAATAGTATCCATGTATTTCGTGGTTTCTGTTAACTTCTCTCCGTGGCAAGCGATAGGAGAGCGAGGAGTAATGGCCATCTTCATTTAAAGCAAACAAATGGTCTGCTCCTCAACTAGGGAGTATTCTGAACTTCTATTTTCTTCTGTGTGATTAAGCGTATGATACCATCTCAGCTTGCGAGAAAAGAGGTAGCTCTTTTCTCGCCTCACTTGGGTGAGCATACGCTGCTCCTCAGCTCATTACATTGAGGTAGTTCTTACAACAAAAATCCTTTATCATTTTCATTTAAGTTACCGTTGTACAAGTTAGCTAAGTGAACTCTTTTGAATGAGAAGACAAGGAAAGGTTTTCTCTGAAGGATTTAGGAATCTGAGAAATCTGTTTAGTAAGCTGAGTTGGCTAGTAGGAACCTGAAATGCTCTACAAACTGCTCCAAACACTGTCTTACAAACGTGTGCAAAATACCTTTCCACACATTTCATTAGACAACCCTTACTAAACAGCATTTCTCCCACGAAAGCGAAAGAATAGAGAGGGCTTCACACGCAATAGAAATGATAAAGTGCCCATTCATTCATCCTTATCGGTGCTACGGTTTTATATGGCACGGCCGCAAGGTATTCATGTCAGCAAAAAATCCCCCGCACCTCGTCATTGGGCACACATTACATCTTCGCCCTTGCCCGTGTGTGCAAGACCGTTTTACGACCGAAAAGATACCGTACGCGTTCCAGTGCTGCCTTTAAAATATGCCCGCAATAAAAGCCGGGAACGGTCGCTCCATAAACGTAATCACAGGCGGCACACGCAATAGCCAGTAATATGGTAACAATTTTTCATTTATTCCAATAGATTGTTATTGCTTACTGTGCTTCCTTCGAAGTGGGTTTTTTTATTTGGATATTTCTGGGCGAGCGAAGATGTCGTTTTTGAAGATGAAAAAGGTGGGACTGTTTGCATGATGCTGAGCGTCTCTTTCTTTTCCATGAATTCATATTACGTACGTGATCGGTGCTTTTGAGCAGATTTTGATCGATGGATTGCTTCATATGAACGTGTCTAAATGTTTGGAATATTTGCTGGAATTTACTGGAATTCCTGGGCGCGTAAATAGAACCCATCGATTTAAGAAAATCGTTTTTATTTACGTAAGGGTTCTCTCCACCAAAGCATGAATTATGGATCCCATTTTTATCGGAGATACATTTCAGCTACCTTGACCTTAGTTTAATGTTTCCCCTTTGAAGCAATTCTTTCATAGGGCAGGCAAAATTATGTTTGCCCAGCGTAATTGTGCCGCCAACATGGGTACATGAGTCAACTAATTAAAAGCAGGACGACTGGTGTAATTCAATTGTGCCCCACAATTAAAAGCTCATCCATTTTGCTAGATTAAACAACCGGTTCCCCCCCGTTTGGCATCCTTCGGTACAGCACAAAACCAGAAGGTTCTCCGTGCTGCGGCACGACCTTCAGTTGCCTGGGATCACATCAAAACCCTTTCCTAAAATAGGGAATAAATGCTTGGGTAAAAGATGCCTCGCTTACACCGTGCATACACTTCCACGGCATCTGATTGCTGCCCGCGCTCGAGACGGGTGCGGGCTAAAAATTAACTAATTATCATGTTTAAAGTTATTCGCGCGCGGCACACCTTTGTACAAGCAATCTCCGTCTGCTTTCCGTCAACGGTGCTGGACCGGGTTTTTTTTGTAGCACAATCGTGCGCCAAAATTCAGTTACCGTGTCGCTTTCCGCTTTTTTTTTGTTTCATTCATCCAACCCCTACCCGAAATGGTGCAAAGGTTAGCGAAAATTTTTCGCGCTGATTACCACGCTGATGGGGTTTTCCTTTCTCCGCTTTCCCAACACGAAGGAAAGCAAGCGTAAAGCCAGCAACGGTTAGCGAAGCCTTCTTTTTCCGCTCACATAATCGTGCAGGTGCGTCCCGGTTTTAGCTTTTGCATTCAGTTTTTTGTTTTGCTTGCCCGACTCTCACCTGACGCTAGCGTTTTTAATAATGTAAATTTTGAGGAGCGTCAGCTAAATTTGCCACCGCGTTCTGGGTTCTATCAAAGCATTTTAGTTTTTTTTTTAACTGTAGGCAAACGAAGCTCGGCTGTGTTTGTCCGCGCTAAATGTGCCTCTTGACTCACCTGCAACATTGTGAAATGGGTTTTAGTTTTGGCTTTGTTGAATTATTTTTTTTTATGCGAAGGAGAAAAGAGGAAAAACATTTTAGTATGTTAAATTCAATTATGTATGCAACTAGTTTGTAGTAAAACTAATTTTCAAATAAAAAATGAAAAAAACCTAATTAATTTGTAAAAAACGTGTCATAATCGTTGAAAGATTTTTTTTTGCAATATATAGATTTAAAATGTTTTCGGAGTGGGATAGAATCTTAAAACAGGAATATAAAGTTCAATGTTTATAATCTTTCATTTCTTTGTGTAAGGAGAACCCAAATAATCCTGGTACGCGAGCAAATCCCAAGATTGATAAGAAATATATTTGAATATTTTTGGCAATGGAACATCTTTTGGGCTTTTTAGTTCGTTGAAGATTTATTAAAATGTTAAATTAAGTATTGTTCTTTTATATTATTTTGAAAGGAATATCTAAGAAATTAGATTCAATTAAATTTTAAAACCGTGAACGAAAGCTCAACTTATTTAGTTCAATGGTATACTAAAGATAATAAGTCATGAAGAGAATTCCATCGAGTATGAAACGAAACATTAGCCCTTGGTGTAGAACTTCTATTGATGCATAAATAGTTAGATAAGTTGAGAGTTCATGTAGTATAAAAAAGTTATCAAGCTGCAATCAATAACATTGGGGAGTTATAGAAACATTGAACCGTTGTTTTTTCTCTCAAAACCTATTTTCCTCACATGAATGTTTAAATTTGGCCTAAATCTAGTTAACTTTTTGATACATTGTATCTTAAAATACATTATGATTAGAAAGTATTTTTCAATTCCGTAGTTTCGGCCTGGCTACTATTATAAGAATAAGGACTACTATAAGAAAACTAATCAAAGGATGAAAACTTTTAATGTACGATGAAACACATAAAAAACTAAAAATATTAATTGAACATAATGTTACTGTGACATTTACTTACAACTATATAAAATCAATATAAACGAAGTATTCAGTGTGTTCCTTTAATTACAAGGAATTTAAATATAATAAAAACTAGCTAAAACCGGAGTCAAAAAAATAGTCACTGTTGCTTTTGCTAAATAATTCGACTAAGCCTAATCGTATTTAAGCAGTAATAACCTCAACCCCCCAGTTCAGCTTTAAAGTAAATTATATCAGTCCTTAATTTCAATTCTAAACCCTTTCTTAACGAACACTTTTACGATCTCTATTGCAAAGGGAGCCTGCCGTATTAGAAGCAACCTCTAAAAAACTATAAACCAAATGATTTTCATTTTGATCAGAACATACCAAGCCTCTTATGAAACGAATGAATGAGTGAGAAACGCGTCAACAAAGAAGAGAAAACGGCACAGTAAGTTTCCGTTTTCCGCAAACGTTTCAACTTTTTAATTGCACATTGAGTAAGGCTGCTTAAGTATTTTTTTTTCGTGCAGGAAACTCACCCGGAAGCTTCACTGAAACTGAAAAGTGACCAAACCAGGTTGACAAGCCAAAAGTGTCCTATTTTGGTTTTCTTTTTCCGTCGATTTCACTGGTGAAAATCGTATTTTTTCTTGGTGTGTGCCCTGCAGTAAAATATTCTCATAATGCTGCCGCTCGGAGCACACCTTTACCGACTGACCTTAGGCATTGAATGTTTAGCCGCACCGAATAGGAAAAAAAAAAAACAGGTTGATGCGGTAAAAGCCACGTTTTTATTTAAAGAAAAACGAAATAAAGACGGCAGGGTGCGAAATGTGACCATGACCACAACGATCAGCAGGTTGCGGATGAAACAGGCGCTCACAGTATAACCGCAGGGATTAGCATGCCATCGGAGAGCATATTTTTATCAACCGTTTGGGTTGGGGAAAGAGTGCGCGAAGAGTGTGGAAAAGGCAAAAACTTTGCCCCATAAAATGGAAACTCCACCAAGCGTGCTACATACCCGTGTGTGCCAGTTCCTTCGAAGTGTTTAGAAGCGTTTTAGAGGGCACCTCCCCAGAGAAAGTCCTTCAGCCGTCCCTTCGCTGTTTTTCCCTGTTGCTTTCTACCGGAGGCTTTTCCACGCAAAACTTTTTGCCCTTAAATGATAAGAAGAAGTGTTTTGCGCGTTTGCCTTTCTGGCTTGCAGTTTTTTTTTTGCCGCACGAAACGAAACAAAACACGAAACACAAAGCACGGGCGCGTTTTAGTTCAGTCCAAAGTGGCAGTGGTGGCGCCCCGAAAGCCAACGATAACAAATTTCACGCAATTTCAACCACACGCTCTCGTGTGTAAAAGGTTTTTCACTTTGTTTGTGTGTGTGTGTGTTTTCGTGTGATTTTCCCGGGGGCAGGAGCGAGTAGATAAGAGGAAGCCCGCCAGCCCAACGTTTGCCGAATCGCTGATTCACCTATCTCGGCTGGCCCGAGGGAAGGAAATGGAATTGCTATTACTTTTTCGGAAAACTTTTTCCACGAATTTGCTCTTATCGGCCGTGAAGAATCTCGCCTCGCGCAAAAACACGCCAATCTGTCTCCCACATTTCCCTGCCCCGCATGATGGGAGAGAGGTCGACGCACACGCCGATACTTGAGCCGGTAATTGTTGCTTTGTTCTGTGCCGGTAAGGAACCGTTTTGATGGGGCGGTAGGGCGATGGGAATGGTTGTACTCTTTACTGGTTTTGCCACACCTTGAGGGCGTACTTGATGGCGCTATTTTAACTTTGCCATCGATACGCTATTTCGGTGCTTGGCTAAGAGGGAAAGGAACAAACAGTGGTGCGGAAAGCCATCAACTTTGGACAGCAGATTTACAGTGTAGTGCAACGCAACTGATGGTTTTATTTGTGTTAAAATAGTATGACAGAAGTTATTTGTTTTTCCTGTTTATTACGAGAAAAAAAAATTGTTGTAAGTAAATGAACAATATGATTAAATAAATTAAACATAATTTAAAAGTTTAAAACCATTATGTTTTTCATTAGTTAACTAACGAACTAACTATATGACATTCGGTTCGTTACTGAAGTTTCTTCAACGATTATAAAACGCATTTTTTTGTTTTTATTTGAACATGTAAGCAGCTTAAAGTGTTTTAAATTTTCTTTCACTGTTGATTTTGATACCCGGAAACAAAACAGACATCTTATGTTGTATTATATAGGAACCCTTAGGATTTAACTGATGGAAATAACTCATTACATGATATGAGCCTATAAAACTGCTATTTTCTCGTGCTACACTGTGCTGTGGAATCAACATAAAAAACACAGCTACACAAGGAGGTTATGGAGTCTTAACATTATTAATGACCATCCCTGCTCGCAGAGTTTGCGCTCAGTAAACGGCAAATATCGGAAGCCTCCAGTCCAGTTTACCCCTACCCCGTAACTCCGAATGGAAGAAATGTGCTGCCGGTGCGCTAGGTAAACCACGGTCATCAGCACTTTTCTTCCGTGTTCATACGCGCTCGTGAATGGCCATCATGGCCCTCTCCCCTACGCTTCCCAAAACAGCAAAACACCCAGGTAAAATCGGTGGTCATTTGTTTCCTACAACTTTCCTCCCTCTCTCCCCCATTCGGGAATGAAGAGTTTTGTTTATTCCGTACGATTTCGTTGGGCATGACGCACCTCACCGTTTTTTTTTTCCCGCCCATCCAAAAATAGAGATTGGCATGCAGCAGTAAACTGCAGTAAACAACTGGGTGCGAAGGAAAAGAGAAATTTGCTACCGCCTGCCCGCCCATTTCGACGTGATTTATGACCACCTTTTTCCCCTGGATTTTCCTTTCGCTCCCGACGAAGGGGGCAAATAAACTAGCCGCCTTAACGATACCGATGATCGAACGCAGGCCCCAACGGTTCACGATGATAATGTTGTTTTGATACGCAGCCACATTGACAAATCGCGTCAAAATGTGCCGGGCGCGGGAAATGGAAATTCGAGTAGGGTGCAATTAATTTCCACGCCCTGTGCTACCGGGCAACGGAGGGTAACTAATTAATACTCCAAGGCCGTGCAGATGACTAATCCGGAAGGTAACGTGCGCTTCGTTTGTTTACACTATCGGTTAGAAGAATCGATTAGTGATTAAGTTGGAGTTGGAATTCGCACAGTGGGCCTGTTCTTTTCCCAAAATAACTCCAGAGATTTGAGCCTGCAACATATTAGCACAAAATGATCAAATTGTTTTACATCTCAGTTTAATCCAGCGTGTGAGTGAGTGGTACCGGGTAGCTGGAAGTGGAAAATTCATTCATCAGAAGAATGACTCCATCATGCGCGTCTCATCGCGTTCCGGGAAACTTCAACCGAGAACAAAATTTCTCCCTTCACAACCCCCAGGAAGCAGGTTTATAGAATTTTCCTACACGTCATCATCATTCCCAAGCAGCCAGGCACGGTTTTCGGCCAGACAGTTTCATCCTAGCTTCCAGGAAAAAGGCCGAAACTTTCCCTCTTTCCCAAAATAAGTGCGCTCTACCTTCACTTCCGTCGGAGCGCGTGACGTTTCGATGCCGCCGGGTACGGGCACGGGCACGATTCGAGATTTTGACGTAGGGAGGAATTAATTTGTTTATTTGTGTAATATTTATGATACAATCATAACAACAATCATTGGCACAGTTCTCCACTGTCTGCCCGTGAAAGTGTGTGTGTTCCGTTTGCAAAACTAACCCTTTCGAAGGAGTGCCTTGAAAATGTCTGCAAAACGCTCGAGAATGTTTAGAACTTCCATCTCAAACCCTTGCCGTAGGAGCTCCAAAACGGAGGGATCGGATGACGATGGATGATGATGAAGATACATCCAGACATAGGATTACCGGAACTCTGGAGTGTGTTCCCGGCACAAACCTACACACGCGCACTCGCATCGTCATCTCCAGGCAAAAAGGATGAGAACTTTTCCGTTCGCTTTATGCCCCACAGCAGCATCCCCTCCCGGAAAACTGCACAGGACGAAGGTTGCGAAACTCCGTGCGCGCCTCACCGATTCTGACAGGATTCCAGCAAGGATGGCCTACCCTTTAGGTACCCATCACTGCCCAAAGTTTCGGATGCATGTACCACGGGGCGGAGGTAGCTCGAATCATAATCAGATTACCTCGCGATACATATGTGCTGCGAACCGGACGAATGCACGCACGGGCACGGGTCGTGACTCACCCCGTTAAATGATCCGATCAACGGATTACGTTAAGGGAAAGGGTCTGGAAAATGTGCTTCCAAGCCGAAAGCCGTCCGTTACATTGGTAGGAGATTTTCACCACCGAAGGTGAAGGCCGGTTAAGAATAAGTCTTGGTATTGTTTTAGCAAGGTAGTTGGGTAGAGACTTTTCCATATTTCTGTGCTAAAAGGGCAAAGCTGATTCGGCTGTGTGTAGAGTTAATCGTTGAAATAGCCTCTAGAGAAACGCTGAGAATGGTAAATGGGAATATGTGAAGCAATTTTATCAAAGGTAAGTTTATTTATTTAAAACTCACTCAACGCACTTTTGTTAAATAAAATAACTATTTAAACATAGGGATTCATAGTGGAACTCAACAATAATTGGATCATTCTATTACATTAACATTCAGAATAAATATTCAAAATATCACAAATCAACAGAATGCATAAAAGTATTGTTTTGAAATTCTACGACAGCTGCCAGTAAAGTGTGGATAACATAGAGAAGTTTGGGTTTAAAAAGTTTCTTAAAAAGGTAGGGAAATAAGTTGTCGACCTGTTGTTTAAAAACAAAAGTTTTTCAATTTTATTGCTCTTTTCATGGACTTATGGAGCTAAAAAAAAAAATTATCAATGAGGAAAGAATAAGATTCGAACCTTTAATTGTATCTCGTCTATTGAGTCGTATTACTTACAAATATTTTTTTTGTCAATAAAAAAATTATACTACTGCTACTACTACTACTCATGGACTTATGCTTAGGTTCAATTTAACCACACTGAATATAGGTAATTGGTTTGACTAATTCTAGGATATGAAAACTAAAGTTATTTTTAGTTCTGAGTCTATTTTGAAAGTCAAGCCTTGAAAATAGAGGTATTTAATTTATAAACTAGATAACAAGATTTTTACCATTGAATCCTTGAACAGATAATTGCATAATCCAAAAAAATGCATCCCAATATCATATTAACTGGCTGTTTCAAACGATCAGGTACCACGTTGCATCGAGTCCCTTTCTAAACGCCGACGCCCCACATACGCAGGATTGACTATCTTGATATGGATGGGTACACTCAGTCACAGCAAGAGCCAAAGCACATTAATGTCCTGGTTAGGCTTTGGCTCTATTGCGGTATTGTGCCACTCATCGTGTTCTCTAATTACAATTACGCTTATTACATTCCAGCGTATGAAATTTCATACGCGAAATTCTTCGGTTTTGGAATGCTTTCTATCAAGACAAAATGTTAAGCTTATTGCACTTGATGAAAATTGAAAAATTGAAAGTGTTATTTGTGTCCTTTTGCCTGAACTCGGAGTAAATGAATCCACAAACAAAGTATCAAAATTATTATATTTTGCTCTAGTAAAGGATTATTATTTAATTCCACAAATTTGTTACAAAACATTATGAGGCAAGAGTAAAAAAAAATGTCATCAACGATACTACCAAATAATTTCTTATAGAGCATGAAAAATGGTACAAAAGGCCAAATTCTTAAAAACACAAAACTTTCAATATAAAATCCAACAATTTCATGACTTAAATCCATAATACAGCAACGTAAAACCACAATACACCATTGAAAACGAAATCAAAATGCGCCTGTAAATCGTGTGCAGTAAACGATGGAAAAAAACAATCTCACTTTGACTTCAGCCATACCAAAACAAACACAGACGACCACCGAGGACCTTACCAAGCCTGAGGCATGCATTTATTATGATGTTTTTTTTTTTTATTTGTCGTTCGGCATGCCTGTTCTGTTCCTTCTTTTGCCTTCAAAAATCCTCCCAAATATATGAAATGGCGTGCCGGGCAAGTTGGCATTGAGGCAGAAATTAATTGACGGTCAAGGGACGGAAGGTGGTGGTGGTTATGGTTCCTCGTTTCTGAACGCCCTTACGCGCTGCTGCAAACACAGGAAGTCGTACCCAGGGCGTACCGCGTCGCGTACCGCCTCACAGTGACGCAATCTTTCAGAGGTTTTTTGTTGTTGCTGTCCCGGCCCTGGTGTCGTTCGGTATTTGTTATTGCGCTCACCACAGTGTTCATGCTCAATTTCAATTGTAAATGCAAAACTTTTCCGCTCGAGGTTATGATGTGTAAAATCTACCTTTCGCACCGTGCCGAGTGCACGAAGCAGACTGCGGCGGACGCCGTTGTTTGCAGTCGATTTGGAATTTGAAGTTGGAAGCAGTGGAGGGTTTTGCACGTTGTTCGTGTTGCCCTTTGCTTTGGAATGGAATGGATGGCTTGCCGTTGGATGATGACTTGATAGAGAGTGAACGGTTTACTTTAAGCTCGATTGAGCTGGGGCAAAAATTGCTTCATTTCCTTCAAGCCAATTTTCCACAAGTTTTCATTATTCATCGCCATTTGCACTCACCTGCAGATAGACGTGGCCCTGGTCAATCCACCCGACCGCTATATCCGCCCCGATCAGTGTGCCGTCGCGGGAAAACCCAACACCGACGTACCCGAGGGTGCGGGCCTGAATCTCGAACGTCACCTCCGTACTGCCGACACTCCACAGGAGCCGATAGTTGGGATCAAAGTCCACCAGATGTTCCCACTGGGGCGACGGTCCACCGGAACTCGCACAAAAACCGCACACCGCCACCAGCAGCAGCCCAACTATCGTCCACATCCTGCCACCATTCACTTTCACCGCACCCGCTGCAACCGCCATTTTCTGTTGCACACACCTCGTTTCACCTGTTCACAAATACACACACACACACACACACACTCACAAACTCACACTGTCAGCACTGCGTTTCCTTGGTGAAATGGTGCAATTCCACCTGGGCTATACCGGGTCGAGTGTTAGTGGCCACGCACCGGGGACAGATCCTGTCGCACTGCACTGCTACCTGAAGTCAACCGCAAGACATCACCATCTGAAACGGAATGCAAGAAGAGTGATCAGTTTTTATACACAGCACACAGCACACATCAACCACCAAAGCTGGGCGGCACCATACTGCCGTTGCCATCGCTCGCGGCTAGCGTCATTTTATCTACATCATTAATTATGATACAGCTATTCGAGTCGAGAGGGGAGGAAAGGGTTACTCCTCCAGTTTGTCTATTGCAACTATGTTGGAGGTTCTGCTGGGCGTGAGGCGTGCTGGAGACGACCACCGAACGAAGCTGGGATGCAATGTGGAACGCAGTGCATCGTTGGAAAGTGTCACTTGTTATAAATTAGTCTTAATTTAATGTGGCTACATAGAGACACTACACACACTCACAGACCCAGTGGGAAGTCGTGCCCGTGTGCGTGTGTGTCTGATGGTGTGATAGTTTGGTACACGAAAGCTGCAATCGTAACCGCGACCGCAACACACACCGTTCTCGTGCAGCGCGGAATGGAATGTGCTGTGCGTACTGCGCTACGATCTTTGCGACCTTGTCTCGCGAGCATACTTTCTTCTGCTGCTGCTGCTGCATCCCGCCCAAGTGCTTAGATGCTGTTGCTGCACTTTCTTTATTGCACGGCGGGAGAGCACGACTCCCGATAAGGCGGCCATGCTGACACATAAAATTAACTGTCGTCCCCGTGATAAGAACAGTGCGAGTGAATGTACCACCGCTCCGCGCGTTACACTCGGCAGCTTGCACCGCACGGTGGAAGGGTTGGTGAGAAATTAAGAAATTAATTTATTTTCCACAATCAAACTGAGGCACCGCAGTCGACACAAGGAGTAAAGAGTGAGAGGGAGAAAGAACTGTGCCACGCTAAGCGATACCGCTTGACAAATGAGGAATAGGTCAAGTGGTTGCGTGTTTTTTACGCTGCTGAGGTTCTGGAAGAGGGAAACAGATTTAACTCTGCTGCAGAGATGCTTCTGATTTATAAAATGGAGTGTTTGCAGCAGGTGTAAAAAGTAGCTTTTTGTTTAAATGGTTGAAATATCTAAATGACGTATTTTTAGTCAAGTGAAATTGTTTAAATAGAATGATACTTATGTAATGATATCACAATTTATTAAAAAAATGTATTGCTTTGTTTAACAGTTCCATAGGGACCAAATGTCACGACATCTGTTTGCTACGAGTATTCCAAAATTATTTATTATTTTAATCTTCAATAAAGTTTTTAAAACGTCCTCTTTTGCTTCTTTAAATGAACAAACCTATTTTATCAGTAAAGAAGTTCTTTATTCAAAATTAAATTACACAAAATAATGTTTAGGTGCAATTCATCAGCAATCGTGGACTAAACACATTATTGATATTTAACTTTGCTGTTTTAATCTATATCGCTACATGATACTAGCTTCTTTGGTTTTGAGAACTTCGTCTAAACAAACAAGTTTAAACAGTTGGGCAAATGTCTAGGATGCAAACGCCTTTTTTCAATCTTTAAATGAAAGGAAAATAACGAACGTTTGAGTACTTTACAAAATAAGCTACTTAATTCCATCATATGTTGCTCTTTACATATTCTGGCCGTATCGAGTTAACAATGATAGCACTAAACTTTGTATTTCAGTATTAACGGCCAGGCCGTATTGCTACTACCGGTTTTAGTTAACTGTGAAGCAAAGTAGTTTCTACCTTTTAATCTTTAATAACGACAAAAAAAGCATAGAAAATATAAAAAATCGTCAAATTATAAAGCGAAACTAGATTATAAGTAATATGTAATTTAAATCTTAAATGATATAACAACATAAAGGAAAACTCCAGGATATTTAACTATCAAAATGGTAAAACAATCATGAGTCAAGCAATATTTTCGGTTGGATTTTTTCTCGCTTTTATTTTATTGTTTATTCGATAGACAATGAAGTCCAGACGAATGATTAAACCTATAAATTTATACATACAAGAAACGCGGTCAGGTCATAATAACATAAAACATTACAACACTAGACGGTGGATCAGCCGATCGTATAACGCTTGAAAGGAAAAAGTGCATACACATCATTGAATGATCTACACATGGGTGACATGAACATCAAAGATGAATTAAACGACTGAAACGGAAATCTGTTAAAGTCTGGAAAAATGTTCAAAGCGCTAAATTAGTCTTAAAAAAAAAATTAGTTATCCTTATATTAGAAAAAAAAAACTTTTTGTAAGTTAGCTTTTGCGTTTTTTTTCACAAACCGCGAGCAAACAAACTAAGTTGCTAATGATAAATGAAACTAAACAACTTCTTGACCTGTAATGCGATAAAATCACAATAGTGATGACCTCATTTGAATACTATTTAAATTGTGATGCTAATGAAAAAATGCATAAAAAGCAAATATTTGAATATTTGAAAAAAAATGCTTCACTCTTGACATTTATACTGAATGTCTACCTTTTTCTTTTATTTTAAAATTTCCATCGTTTCTGCCTCCTTCACACAAGAACTTTTATTTGTTTCCGTTGCAGTTTATTATCCTCCTCAACAAATAACTCACCCAACAATGTCATGTTTCTAGCTTACAACATGTCGATTATTTGTATTGTGTGGATACTTTTTGAAAGAAAATTTACATTCTATTCAGCTTCCAAAAACCGCACCGGTTACCTCAAACCCACACAAACATCGCTTCACGTGGGAAAAGCTCCTCTGCGAGAACAAAGGAAAAACCTACGGTTTTCCTCTCACTTTTCTAAGAAATCCTTTTCATCAGTTCCGCGTCAAAGGCAGAACCCACCCACACACACACACACACACACACACACACACACACACACAGAAAAATCTCTAACGAGTGTGAATGTATGAGTCTGTGCAAAGGAAAAAAAAGTTGGTGCGCACAATTTTTCGACAATTACGAGTCAAAAAGCGTTTCCGTTTTTCTTTTCTCTCGTGCCTCATGAAAACAAAACGCTCCGGTAGCCGCCCTCACCGCACCAGCAATGCTTCATGGTTCACCGGTGATAAAGAAACGGGTCTTCCCACCCGGCGGCCCAGCCTTTCAAATTCAAATAATGTCCGCCCGAGTGGTCCAGCACGGTGTCTTCCTGCGCACTCGGTGCTTGCCGGTTCGTTTCCTGCCCGGGAAGCGCTCGCAACTTGTCACACAAGTGGTGCTCGGAGGCTTGAAAGCTAAAAGAATGGCACGCGGGCAAACCACTGCACAGGCGGCACCACAGTTGCGTGCTCTCTTCAGCTTCAATGAAGTCGATGGGGGCGATGAATAACCACAAAAGAAAGAATCGTACACACACCCCACCCACACACACACACAAACACAGTGGCCGGAAAAAGCTTCACAATCTGCATGAAAAGCTGACAAAACCGTCATGAAGTACAGGTTATGGGCCCTCTGGAGAGTCGTTGAAGAGGTTACCTGCTTACGTTTCGTCGTTTGAGTTTCTGGCTGGGTTTGTTTTTTTTTTCCTCTCTCTTGGACTCCCATTTGAAACACTTGAGTGTTGGTAAAAGGAAAAATCAACCATCTAAAACGCCAAATGCTGAGGCAGTAACGGAAATGAGGTTTCGGGCTTCGGGAGCGATACTAACAAGAGACGCAACCTCTCACTGTACCGCACAATAAATGATAGCTTGCTACCTCTGATAACAAGGATTCCGTTGTCAGAATTTGTTTTCCCCGCGTCCGCATGGGTTTGAGTTCGTCGCGGTAATGTCCTGAAATGGTCTACAGCTACCCTCTTGCTACTCGGTGTGCCCCAATAACACATCCAGATGGGTGTGAATTCTAGTCATGCGTGAACATGTGTCGCTTCTCCAGCAAAAAATATTACCTCCAAGAAAGGTTGCTTCTAGTTGTAAGGTGACGATTTTTTGTATTGCTGAGGAGGAAAATCGAAAGTATGTTACTTTCGGATTCAATGAGCAAACACCTACCAGCGCTCACGTCGGGGAAAACCGTTCAGCCAAACAAGCTGTAAGCCCTCTGGTAAGATTGTGCCATCCCAATCACCATTGTCCCACGTCCATTGTTATTCATAATGTCGTTTGATGAAAATCGTGCAAAACGCATTATTTCGCTGCGGTATAAGATCTCTTGTTGCCGACCGAGTACGAGGGCGCTTGATTCATCCGCATTCCCCCGCTGTGCGAAAACTGCTGACACTTGTCGAGGACACTGGTTCCACAGCAAGCCCTCGGACATCTCTACACGACAAAACAACGAGCATCATCATCATCATAATGCGGCCCCGAAAAGCCTTCTCTGGAAACGATTTTGGCTTGCAGACTTGCGCGTCCATTTATCAAACACAAAACACTACAGAGCGGTGCTTCAGCGTGTCCATTCTTTTCCTAAAATATATTATCGGTCAGTGATGAATTTTCCACCGCGATGAAATGAACCGAAACGATCGGACGGAACACAGATGGCAACGATAGCGAGTCTGTTTTTTTACAATGAAAAATCTTAAAAGTCCGTTGCGTTGCGTATCGTTTGTTTGCATATTTTAAGGATCCTTTCCAACACCGTGGATACACCCATACAGTCTCACCGCACCGCTGAGAAGCTGCACGGGGCCGAAGTTTTGCGAGCGCTGAAATCTTAAAAGTACACTTGATCCAAACCAAAATCTCACTTCGCCCCGCAACGGCTCTTCGCATTGTAAATCAATTTCACTCACTCACTTTTAGACACATTTTTAGCAGCTCGTTGAAAATTCGTTAAGTTCCCGTCCGTCTTTGCACGGTCTCGACGCGCTCGAAGCTGAAAAGATGCTGCTTGCTTTATGTGCTACAGCGTCTTTACATTTCACCCAGTGCGAGACGCCGGGCCTTCTTCTTCTGTTGCCGTTTTCTAAAAGCTACTTAGAAACAGCTAATATGCCTACAACAAGGCCAGCCCTGCTGTCAGTTGCTGCTTGTTGCGTGTTTCGGTGGGGGGGAGGTAAATTTTCAACACACACACACACCCCCACCACCAGGCGAATCGCAACAAAAGTTTATTTACACATGAGGTGCTCGAGAAAATGAAGCCGCGTGTTGGAACTTTCGATTTTTGGCGCTGTGAAGCCGTTTGGGATTGGCTGACTGGAAGATGCGGGGAACAAAAAATGGGAAATGGGCCGGGATTATGACTTTTGCGAATATGTTAATTAAGTGAAACATGATTGCTTACAGATTTGTGAGCCCGATGGTTTTGAGAAGTGAAAAGGATTGTACGGTAAAGGGGTGAGGAGGCTGGTTAACGTTGATTTACGGTAGGAAAACTTATGGAGGCTTCAGTTGTTGTCCTTGAATTAAAGCTTTTAGCTCCTTCAGCTTAGAATGATTAACACGAAAAGCTTTGGCCAGCTTTAAGCTTTTAATATAATATGTTCATGATTATGACTTCTTGAAAACTGTGAATTATTGATTGTAGTTTTTCAATTGTCGTAGAATATGTGAAGTTAAAATAATTGTAAAATAATACCATCTCGGTAGTAGCCATAGGCTTATCATTAAATCAAACGTTGTATTAAATTTCATTCGGAATGCTGCTGCCATCCGTACGCAGGTTAGACTATTCTGTTTTGGGATCGAAACTTGTTCATAGAGGTAGGTCTCGAAACTTAGAGCTAAGGTAGGTCTTAAAAGGTTTGTTGCACCACCTAACAAAAAAGCATTTGTATTGGTGTCATATCTATTGAATAGATTGTTTTTCAAATACGCCCTAATATGCTTGAACATCAGTGATAAAAATGATACTCGGCCAAATCTGCGCGAACGAACGCCCAGGAACGAACGCCGCGAGGAGTTTCTCATTTTTAGCACAGTTTTTTGCAGTTTTGAATATAATTTTATAATCATAGTTATACGAGCGTATAGTTGTTAATCGGATTGGAATAATTTATCACTTATTATATATAAATTATTAAAAAATATATTTTTTTTAATGTTTTATAATTTTGTTTAATAACCATCAGTTCGCACATATTAAAGCATAATAGAAACTCAATAAATGATTTATCGCAATAAAAATTTAAGGACGTGCCATGAATCCGCGAATAAAAATGTCACGGAATTGAATCCGCTGCTTAAAATGTCGCGGATTTCATTCCATACAAACGGGAACGTTCGCCGCCGTGTTCGCTCACCTCTCCTTGTTCATGTTGTTTTTTGCAATCTAGTGACCCATGAAATACAATGAGTTTCAAAAGGGGTGTCTCGCGGCGTTCGTTCCTGGGCGTTCGTTCGCGCCGTTTTGGCCGACTGTCTAATGAGCTGAATGAGCTGAGCATTTTTTTTAAATATGCTTGTTTTATGTTCGATGATACTTTAAAGAAATTGCTTGCAGATAATTATTTTTATATTAGCAATACGGCCTGGCCGTTTCCACCGAATAAAAAAAAAATTTTTTATATTACACATTGTTACTGATGGAGGCACCTAGTACTTTATGTGAATCCCATATAGGTACAGGTTAATCATAAGTGAAAAAATATGTAATTATTTGTTCTTTCCGTTTCTCTTGTTCTTTCTATGCACATGTTCCTGCACATGCTGAAATTTTTACGTTGAAACTAATGAAAGGGCTTGCTTGTCATATACGATAATTAAGAATTTTTACGAATAACTTACGAAAAATTCAACAATCAGGTTGTTTTTCAAGCATTAGTTGTCCCAGGAGTATTAATTTTGTATAATTTGTAGCATATGGACAGCACACTTTTTGCGAGTTTTTATTAGTAACAGCGGTTTGTTGTAATAATTAGTTAAGCTAGGTTTTCGAACCCTTACACCACTTGTACTGATATTCGATGCGTTAGAGGAAATAGTAATAGGATCGATCCGTTGACGGAAATATGTGTGAAATCGGTCTTGATACGACAGGACTGGAGCATAAATCCCATCTCGACCTTTCCCTTCCTTAGTAAGGACTGACTGCCTCGTAAGCCAGAAATTGTGAGTTTATCCATAGAGGTCGAAAGCCTACAATTAATAATTATAAAAATTATAATATCAAAAATGCACTAAAACAATCTGTACCAAAAGCATCTGCAACCTTCACCGATTGCAAGATAACACGGGAGTATTTTTTCTCCGAATAATAGAGAGTATATTAGGACAAATTATTTGTATTCTAACCACGCTAGAGTTCTATGCTCTTCTAACCATTTTTTTACCACCAGCTTGACCAAAACATAACTTCAAAGTTTAACTGAAACAAACTTGCAGAGCATATAGTCAGGTTTTAAACGCAATCGATTCCATTGGTGTTATCAGAAACATATTCTACATGAAAGATTTTATTTAAGAACAAAATGATGACCATTCTCCCTATAAGAACTTGTTCACTTCTGTGTAAAAGCAAACAAAAAATGCCAGCTCACTCAACGACACGTAATACAGCTCTCCCCTTTGGTGCTATATTATATTTATTAGGTCAAATAAAAAATCACTCAACTCTATCTCGCAAAAGGAAAAACTCCTTCACATACACAAGCATACTTCCCACGGGGAAAATAAATTTAAAACACGAAACCCGTATCTCACCCGTCCCGAACCCGACCGGACGTTTGGGGCCGGGAAACCGGGAGTTTTCGGTTTCGTTTCGGCCAGGTCGAGGTGCGCTAGGTTTGCTTCTCAGGTGCATCATTAAAATGTTTAACCTTTTTACCAGCTCCCTACTGCTTCCCTGCCGACACGAAACAGTTTTAGTCAGCACGGGAACAATTTATTGATCTAAATGTTGAAAAATATTGGTACCCAATGTGGTCACTCCACGGGAAACTGGGCGAATACGCTCTGGGTTTCGAAATATATTCACCTAGAAATAGCTCTACCGAAAAATATAACCTTCAGCTGGAAAAAAAGCTGCCGCTTTGCTGGGGATTTTCTTTTATTTTTTTTCGCATTTCAATGCTTCGCCCTCCAGCACAGGGTTTGCCGGGTAGGCGAAAAACTCATACATGAACCGTACGCTTACCTTACAGCCGTGACTGAAGCAATGTGCACTGAGTCCACACATTTTCCACCCCTTCCCTACCGGTCGGAATGTTTAAACCTCTTATTCCCGTGGGTTGGAACGTTTGAGGGGGGAGTTTTAGAGTAAATACTTTGCCGGATGTCGGGCACCACTTCACTGTTCCCGTCTTGTCAGCCGAAAAAACTGGGTGGATCGTTTGGGAAAATCAGTCGGAACTACAAACGAACTCTCCGGTTGCAACTTAACGGTGCTCGCTTGTCCAAGTCGTACACGTGCGATTGAAAAATTTGTTCGACCCTCCCGCTTCCCCCGAGAGACCCTGTCCGTGCACTACACGGTTCATCGTACCGCAAATTGCACCTATACACATGGCTCTGCTAGGTACATGGGCTGGGTGCGCTAGCTAGTTTCCGATTATACGCGCTTACAGTGGAAAGAATCTGCAGTTGCATGAATTTGAAGCACACAGCAGCAGAAAAAAGCGGAACTCGAATCCTGATAAAAACACCGACTTCCTTGTTGTTTTCTGTGCCACTGTGTAAAATGTGATTCGAGGGAGTTGTGTTTTAGTTTTTGTATTGCGTTTGCTGAACGGCGAGAGATGCAAGCTTTTGCGCCAAAATTTATCGTATCGGAATTTAAATGAGTTTCCAACTGCTTTTCCCGAAACGAATTTGAATAGCCTGAGTGCTTTCAGTGCCTCCCGCTCTTGCTGCCGTTCAGAGGAAGGTGCAAGGGAAGCAAAAGAAAATCCATAAAACTAGCCCCCTGTTTGGTAGAAGAAGCACGCTCACTACACCTAAACGTACCCCTGAGGAAAACGGGCACGGAACGGAATTATAACCCCTTTTTCGGTACGCTGTCGATGTCGGGGAAACCGAACCGAAAAGGAAACCTCTCATCGGCAGTATCGAAACGGAAGAGAAGGGTCAGTAGGTTGGTGCAGCAAGGCTACCTCACCTCTCACCCGTTCGACAATAAATCGATTTATAAAATATTACTAAACTTGAAACTGGCGGCGAACGGCGTGGCAGCACAGGAAAGGACACAGGAAGCTAGTTAAGTTTATGGCTCTAGAAATCAATAGCCCGAATCGGAGGGTGTAAGTGTGGTCGGGGTTTGTAGTGTGTTCCGGTGAACCCGTGCCGTGCGGTACGTTATGTATTGGGAGGAAAACGGGTTGTGCATCGAAAATTTTGGAATCGAAAAAAGTGCCCCCCCCTGCTTTTTTGGTCCTTCGAACCGGAAACGCTCATTTCGCATGCAGAACCAAGGACACTTGGACAGACTGGGAAGCGAGAGTAAGCGAGCGAGATAGCGATGGAAAGAGGAAAAAAGTAGTAAGAGCAGCCTTCTTTAAATAGAGATGGCCTATTTTATCGATAAATTGACTTCGGTTTGGTCGCTTTTCCAGGGGTTTTTCAGGTGCACTGGAAGGATCCCCTCTGAACGGTAGACTGATCAGCAGCGCCCTCTGCACACTGCGACAAACCAGGGCAGCTACTGCTTGACCTACCGGGAAGACAGCCATTTTCTGGCACAAGCAAACATCGCAGCAAAATGTCCGCAATGTCTGCAGTTGAATTAAATATCCGCTGCTCCACCCAGCAGTACGCTCCGCTTATCTCTTGCTGCACGTTACGAACCTAATCCGTTGCTGCTACTACTATTCTCTATCTCCCTTCCATCCTCTATGTCACCGATCTGACGTTTTCTCGGTGCAGGCCGGTTTTCTTCTGCTTCGAGGGATGCTAGGGACACACGGAAACTCCTAGATGCAGAGAGATGCACAAAGGCTAGGAAGCGGTCCCTCAGAAAACCAGAAAGCTAACACTGTCGGCAAGCCTGTGTCCTGTACGGAGAGAGTGGAAGGACTGCTGCCGAAGGTATGATAACGTGCACCCGTGGGGTAGTAGGTGGTAAAGTGAGAAAAATAGCTTTTAATTAATTTCTATTTGTTCAAATGAGTTTATCCCGTCACCTTCTTTCGGTCAAAGGCGTCGGTAAAAGAAAGATCGTGTTTTTTTCTGCTTCCACTGCTTCTTGCTTTCCCTGTTTTTTTTGGACTGTGTTTTCCTTTTTTACAGAGCCGCAGAACTGACCCAAGGTTGAAGGCTTTGGGCGCGCATGGTATCTCCAACGCAGCCAGGGAGACTGAGGTACCGTTGTAGGAATGTGCGGCTCTTAATTTCGGCACTAAAGCGGATAAATGAGAGACCATTTCCCGGCCGATGCTTTCACACGCCGCACACCATTGAGGCAGGTGGCTGTGCTCTGTGTGTCCGTACGAGACTCGGAAAACTTTGCAACTTTGGCTTCCAAAACACACCTCAAGCGAAATTGCCTCCCAGACTGCCGGGTGTGCGCAAGGATGCCCGAGATCCGACACGAAATTAGGTCGAATTTAGTTGTTTTCGGAATGTGTCTTGTGTGCCGTGCGCCTCACAGCCTTTTGTTTTGAACAGCTTCATCGCTGGAACGGAAATGGTTTGGGATGTTGTTTATGGTGAGATTTGATAATCAGGTGGATTATCATGGATTGAGTTCGGCTTTGGTAGGTAATTCCGAACCAGTAGTTAGCGTCTTTCACCGAAACCCGAGGCCACTGCTGCACCTTCTGGGAAGGCCGGCCCAGGGTAGACATCAAAACTCATGACGTATCTTTGCTTTCATTGTGTTCTGCTGTGGGTTTTTAAGGTCAGGAATATCTTAAAGGCTTACGCTGATATCTCTTCCGCCCACGAAGGCATTTGCAGTGTCTAATATCCTGACATCATAACAAGTTTTTCTGGAAAAATTAGGTCTATCAAAAATAATAAATTCCTCAAAATTACTTTTCTTAATATTTCAATGCCATCAGTTTCTGATTTTGCTGTATCCTTAAAGCCCTCCAACATATTCAGACTGCCAAGTTAACTTGAAAATTCCATTCCTTAAATTTTCCAGCACCAGAAATATCGTTGAGGCACCCTTTTGGAATTGATTTTTCCGTTGTGCCGTAATTTCTTCTTCTTTTTCTCCAGACCGACCAAAATATTTCCATCCATTTTCCAATCCCAACAAGTTTCCGAGTACAACCACTAGCGCTACCAAGAAAAAACGACGGGACACCATACATTCTGGTCATTCCGGAGCGCTTTATTAGATTGAGAGCCATTTGTCTCCGTGTTCGGTCCTCATGTCCCATTTGGTGCGTTTATGTGTCGGCCCAAGCCCAGCCCTAGTAAGCAGCCGATTTCCGATGCCCCGAAGACATCAGAAGGTATCGGTTTTTCCCAGTATTTGCGAGATGTTTTTTATCGATTTCCTCTTCGCCGCATTTTGCTACAACCGAACAACAGAAATGCCGCCGCCACCGCCGCCACCGACGGCGACGCTCTGCTGCCCAACATCGTTTAGGTCCAACAATAATCCTAACAGCAATAATCGTTCGAATTATTGCTCTTCAAAATTACCCTCAGGTTAGTGATAAAATCAAATGTTATCCACTTGGTTCGCTCACCCCAAGCCGGACGTCTCACCCCTGGATGTTATCGGTTGTCGTCGTTTTACGGCTACAACGGGGGTAGAGAAGTTCTTGTTCGAGACGGACACACAAAAAATATACGTACGTAGTCCTTTAAAACATAATCTTTTGAGTTTTTTTTCGTTGCAAGAAACATTCGAAGCAAATAAAAAATCAATTCCACCCGAGTGGGATATCAAGTTGCTGGAGAGCCCGCACGCCAATAAACTGGAACGGTGAGGCGCGCTTCATTCTTTGATTAATTTTTCAACCACTTCCCTTGCAGTGAGGTAAGATTCTGAGAGCCGGCCAAAAATGGGTCAATGAACCAATACCTTCAATCGAAGTAAATCCATCATCCCGACGGGTACCGGAACTGCATGATTGACTGCGGATATTCCGGCCCGTTGATCGGATCCAATCACCGAACACTACACTCCCGGCAGTACTTTATCCTTTTTTCCCGTTCCCTGGCTGATGACGATGACCACATAAGGAGCGCAAAACCCATTGGCATCGATTTAAAACACCGATACTTTATTTTCTACTCTTCTCTTTCTCTCTCTCTCTCCCATTGGAGCTCTGCTCTGGCATTGGTTATTATTTGCTATGGCCCTTTTCAGGACTCTTCCGGTACTGTCCCGGAAACAGGAAAAACAAATCATCCCCGATATGTGGATCCCTGAGGGCATCAAAACCCATCTGGAGGTGGACAACCTCCAGTGAACCGGAAACCTGCTCTCTCACTCTCGTGTTCCGTTTTTTTCAAAACCTCCTGTCTCCAACGACTGGTCCAAATGTCAACAGAAATAAAATGTAATCCCAGGTGATTAACCTTTCTGTGGCGAGCTGGTTGGTAGGACAAAAAAGTGAAGGAAAACAACGACGAAAATGTCAAACCCATCCAGCTCTTTAACTGGTTCATTTCATATGTTAACTTGTGATATAGGGAAAATCTTTTGGGGATTTGACCACGTTTTGACCGAAGAAAGTTAGGAAAAGTTGTGACAGTTTCAAAAGCAAACGCAAGTGGTCTTACTGGAATATTTTCTAGAACAAAATGCTTCGATCCGGAAGTAATTTCGGAAACTTAGAACTCCTCCCGGACATTACTTTAGCTCTATCTCCTCAGGACGACAACCTGCTATGTTACGCCAAAATCAACAAATCGAAACCATGTCTTCATTTCGCTCTGTTATTAAAGTAATCGATCGAAAACTTCACCAAAAAGCATACATATGTAATCGAATCCCTTATGTGGTCGTGGATGCCTGCCACTGCCACTGATTGCTTTTCCTGCCACGTACACATCTTTAAGCAATGTTTAATCATACCGGTATGCCGCATCAAACGAGTAGCCCGATCATGTTTGCTAAACGCTCACGGGAGCCGTCTAATTAGACGTCTGTCCAGTGCACTTGCTTATCGTTCAATCGCTATTGCGAAAGTTGCGCTGGAATCGTGCGCTGCCTGCCGAAAACGAGCTCACTTCACCGCTTTCGAGAGGGAAATACTATACACCAACATGCCATTGATCCGTCGCTATCGCCGTGGCCACGTGGCACGACTTGTAATTAAATAAAATTCCTTAATACCCAGGCACTAAGCCGACCAAATTGAGGAAGGAACGAGAAATCTATCACCGAGCAAAAAGGGGGAGAACAGTTTCTTGCGAGACATTCGAGACGTCTGTATCTAGAACGAACTTGAAGGTGAGGGTGAAAATCTCCGTCCAAAAGGCTTTAACAAACAACGTGCAAGCGTAATAAGCGAAGTTCGCTCATCCCGTGGTAGAATATTCAAGTGCAGATTTAGCATACATTATCAAACAAAACACACTCTTTGCGTGGTGCACTGGGTTGCGTTTGGAACGCATCTCAAAGACAACACGCCACGTGATGACGTGTTGATGGTGCAGGAGAAAAGCTACACGTTAGATAGGGTGCGGCAAATGATCCAACCGTCTGATATATTTGCATTATACTTGCACACGACTTTGTCTTCTCGCACGCGGTGCGGATGGATAATATTCTAATTCCCATCTCTTCCCAACATAAATTAAAACATTTTCAGCTGTGTCTTCTTGAGCAAATCTTGCTGCTAAGGAAATTTAGTTGTGTCTGTTGACTGTCCGTGCAAGCTACCGACACTACGCGAGAGTGCAAGAAACACATTATGCACAGGAGTCTCTGTCTTTGGATGCGATACGATAAGGATGACGACACAGCTTGCAAAGCGTCGTCCTGTGCATTACTATAAACATTAAAATGGGATGCATTTTAAAAGCCATGGATCTTCTGGATTAGAAGAGTGCAGCTACTAGCTTTCATAGAATTTACGGTGTTTGTTGAAGGACTGAAAATCGCTGAAGAAAAAACATATCATAATTTAAATAGACTCTCAACATGGTAGAGATTACTGCCGCTCGATAACTACAACTTCAATGTGCACAGGTTAGTTTACATCAGGCACGCTTTTTCCTCCCTCTGTTTCCATTCCATCCACCTTCAGGATGCATATTCTGCGGTGAATATGTGAGTATGGCATGGAAGTTAGGCAAAGTAGTTACTCATTTCCATGCAATTTCTAGCAACTGCTGTACGAACCCACCCAAGGCTAGGCACCGCATCTTATCTTCAATCGGTAGTCAGCGTGCTCTTCCAGCGGCGGTTCGGCAGGACGAAACCATCAAAGCGAAAGTGCTTGACGACATCAGAGAGAATCACTGCATCAGTCCCATCATCAGCTGCAAGCACATGCACGTTGTCAGGTAAACATTGCTTTAATGTTCTTATTTTCAATTTGCAAGTGCGGCCCTGGCCATCACCACCTTCACCGCCGGGCCGTGGCAGGATGTAGGTCATCGATGTTGCGAACACGTTAGGTTTCTGCTCGGTGGTTTGTACCGTTCGGCACGTGAACATGCACCATCCGGGTGGTGTACTGCACCACCCTCCCGGCACACGTACACGTACAAAGTGTTTGAGCTCATCCAAACGACACGACACGGCCACTTGTGCATGTACGAGGATGTGAAAGGGATGAACATTTCGCTTCAATCCAAACTTCCGACAGCATGTTTCGATCGGGATGTGGAGGACATAAATATTATTGAAAATGTTTAACACAGAGAAAAAAAAAAAGCAACGAGTTCCCGCTTCAGAATCACAATCAACGACAATCTGACGCGTGTTCTGTCAAAATAATTAATTTAAAATTCGCTCCACCACGGATTGCCATTGGCCACCTTTTGTGTCTCCCGCCGTTGCCCTGGAACCACACATCTGTCAGGCATGGCATCCCGCACGGTGACCATTATTTGCAGCTGACGAGATGGAGGATATTGAGGTCGGTCACCAAAACGGATTGGTGCAATCGCGACCTGGTGGAGGCAGTTGTCACTGAAGGCTGGCCCGGAAAGGCGATTTAATTAATTTATTTATGATAATACGATGACTTGTTGTAGGCCGGGCATGACTGGCACTGGTGATTTCCTTCTCGAGTTCGGGCCTGAAGGGTAGATCGAAGCCAATATCGAACAGTCTAATTATGTAGCTGCACGTCCAGTAGCGGCGACAGCAGTCGAGCGGGTGCGTGCGTCTCTCCAAAACAAGCAACCTCATAATCACTTCGTAATGATGTGAGTGTTGATTGATTTGCTAATGTTTCGATCGCTTTCCTGCGGAACCTTACTACGCGTGGGTCCGTCCCGTTCGTGTTTCAGCGCTTTCCTTCGCTTGCTACCAACCGCGATTAACATCAATTAAAGGATTTGAAGTCATAAACCTGCGGGGACGCTGTGTATGTGCCCCTCTCGCAGCAGTGCGTCACGTCAAGATGGCACAAGTCAATGTTGAAACGGCATGGAGCTTGGCGAGTTGGTGTACATTATTGATCAAACGTACCAAGATTGTAGCCCATCACTCTCGTCCCTCCATTCCCTCTCATTTAAACACGTCCCTGTCACAGTTCCGGAGGCCGATCGAATCGCTCAATAAATCTCCTGACCTGAATTGCAGATGAAGTCACGTAATGGATTGAACTTTCGGGGTGACCGGCCCTTTAAAGCAGCACGGTGTCACCGGGTCACCAAAGAGGGCGGTAGACGTGGTGGGAAATGGCATACTGTTTGCGTATACAGTGATTATCATTTTAATGCGCATTATGCTGCTGCACATGGAAATTAAAATCGGTCGCTGTCCCGTATCGGTCGGCACTCGTTACAGTGCACGCCATAAATCCCTCCCCGGTGCGAGAGAGCATCTGCATACTGCAGGTATTTCTGCAGATTGAAGCTCTTTAATGGGTTTGCAGGGAAATGGATGATTTGGGATGCGTATCATAGGACTTGCATGACGTTTGTGCGGTGTTTGGAGTTGTGCTTTATTAACATCAGCAGCACGCAATGTACTGCGGATCGACTGTGGGAATGTATTACCAAGCGATTCAAATTTTCATTGCACTAAATATTGAAAACTTCATTATCTTTTTCGTCTTGGTTGGCTTAACAACCTGTGTAGGGTCAAGGCCGAACCAAAGCACTACTTTGGCTCTTTCTGTGATTGAGTGTACCCATCCACATCAAGATTGTTAATCCTGTGAGGTTGTGATTTAGTGTACCCATAGCAGGATAGTCAATCCTGCGTATGGAGGGCGGTAGCAACCCGAATGGGATCCGATGGAACGTCGGGACTGATAGTGTGACGCAGGTCTACGCCGCCTTCCTTGAGCCCAACGAGCCGCCCTTTAACTGTATATATCAGCACTGAAAGGTTGAATAACATGAAAATGGGTGATTGATTTTCGTTTTTGTTATTTTAATGTATTAGTTAAATTAATTTCAAGATATCACACGCCTTTTATCTAAAATTGGCTGATAATTTACTATTTTTTCAATTTTGCTAGAATCGCTATATTCTATACATGTATGCCAATTATGCTATCAATTTTTAAAAACGATCAAGTTTGAGATTTTTTTTATTCGATAGTAAAGGCCTAAAGTGTGATTTCTGTATAGGCTGGTGAATCGGCGTAGTTTTGCAACTTTATTACTCTGAAGTTTTTACCAAAACATTCAATTCATTTTCATTTGCTAAATGTCAAATAAGTACAATTTGCCAATAGAGCTGTCAAACGTCCAACACCACATATCTCCGAATTCGCGTAGAACATAACAAACAAAAACGAAAATAATCAATCATCATAATCCCACACAGCATTGATTATTTTATCACCATTAAAGGTTTTTTTGCAATAGTGTCAGTGTTGCTTCAATTTAAACATAGTCTATTCTAGAGTGAAGAGAAACATAACAAGTTACTGCTAGAGCCAATTGAAACCAAAACAAGCAACTGTAATTTATTAATATTCGTTGATGGCAAACGTACGATTACGTCCTTGACTCTACAGTCCTTTCATCTATACCATTTAGTTGGAACACCCATTTTATGTTAAAATATACAAAATTCAGTAAAAATGTAAGCAATATCTGCATTTATCTTCGTGTATAATAATCAATTAAAACCATATCACTAACGATAACCCATTTTTGACATTGCTACCTCAAAAACTATCATTATCAAACCGAAATAAAATGATGTTCTTTGCTTTAACATAAATTTCAAACAAACTTTATGCTCTTTATTACAGCTTTAAGCTTTCAAAAGGACGCATACGAAGCCGCCGGACGACAGAGACGAAACAACCTAATGCAGTAAAAAACATTAAACCCCACCTCGTTATCCATTTGCTTCGGAGAATATGTTTGCCTTCAAATTCAATTCGATTGATCGCTTACAACATGAATACACACTCACACAAGACGCTTGTAAATCGTTCGCAAACACAGATGCCGGGCCCAAAGTTGCGTCCTTTCGCAGTCCTCCGTTTTATTTTCTTCTACGTTTGAACCACCCGAAGCAGGAAAGAGTAGCGTCTCGGCCACTGAGTTTACATCGATTTCCCATCCACGAAAAGCGCACTCCCCTCGTCCAGCATTGCCTAGCATGTTGTGCTTTTTGTGCGGGTTTGCTGTGTGTGTTTTTTTTGGCATTCCATCTTCGTCACACATACTCGCAACGGGAGCCAAAGCACACGACCGTAATGTGCGTGCTCGGTCGTCCGTTCGGCCGGAAGGATCCGAAAGACAAACAACGACTACGTTAGAAGTTTACCCATTGCAAACATTCGTACGCCCGAAAAGATCCCTTTAAAAGCGACCAAGTAGATGGGTGGCGGAAGGATTTGTTGCGTTCGGTGGGAGGCCACATTGAAGTTCGCGTACTGGATCACCGAAAATCAAATGGCACATCTCCCACAGTACGCACGATTCATTAGCGTTTTACCCAGCAGATGGCGCTCGCCATCACCACCCAAAAAGGGACACCCGTGAGGCTCCAAAATTATTACACCCTTTCCAGACAAACTGCCCCGGTTCCTCCCTTTTCGTGTTCACGTTTCGCAGCCCAGGGATGTCCTGCACCGTTAACGGTTGACCTTTTACTAGCCCGAAAAATCAATTTCACCGCACCGAACCGGACGCACGGAAGGCAATAAAACCCGCCCCGGTACGTCCCGGTGCGAGCGGTAGCTCAACCCTGAAATGAATAGTTCATTGTTTTCATGAATTTTAAATCGACGGAAATTTAGAACACCGCAACATACGGCCAACCGTCTCCAAACCGGTGGACATGCACGCTCGCAGGACATCGTCAGGTGACGTTCCGGTTGGCAGAGGGAATAAAAAGCTAGAAGACACGGCTCTCGGGGAAAACCATCACAACTCACCTTCCTGGTGGGCTTTTCGTGCTTTCCTTGCCGGTCTTGCGGGAAGTTCGGGGCAAGTCGGCGGTGGCCAGTCAGTACTTTTCAAAAACCCATCCACACCGCTCTGCTAGCGGCTGTGCACCGGTGGCAGTCGCGGGCAAAAGTTTAATCAAGGTTTTTGATGGACTGGTGAATAATTGAAACCAATACGGTCCGACCGACAATGGTAAAATGGTGGTTCCCGTAAGGGTTGCTTCTCCCGAGGCTTTGCTCGGTATGATTCGCGAGGACGAAATAAAAAAAATCCATCTCGCGTCAAGCTCGGAAACAGTACTGACCTCAATAATGATTCCCTCGTTACGGAGCAGCGTGACGACGGCGCGAAAGCCTCGAACTCAAACAGAGGACAAAGTTTTGTCGGCCGGAAAATTTCACTTCCATCGACACGTTGCATTTCTTCGCTACCACTGCTACTGCTGCTGCTGCTGCTGCTGATGATGACATCGATCAGGAAAGCCTCTCTCTGTCCCGTGGGGGGATGGCTGCCTTTTTTGTAATGGCGGCGGGTTTGCCCGCTTATCGATTATCGATTTTCCGGCAGCAGCAGCAGCAGCAGCAGCAACAGCAGTAGTTAGTTTGCCAAAGGTTGTCTTGATTGGATGCGGAAAAGGTGTGCCATGAGGGGATGCCCGGGTTACATAACGAACCGTAAAAAGCGGAGGCTCTACTGCAGCTTCTCGACACTCCGGGGTATCTGTTTAGTGTTTTTTTTCTTCCACCGCACCATCATACGCACACCAAAGAGGCGAGGATAACGAAGATAACGAGGATCCGATCCGGGCTTTACACCGGTCGAGAGGCCAGACGTTCTACCAGGTTTTCTCGGGCAGGCGTCATCAGGCTGTCTTTCCTGGATTTCCTTCCCGCTCGCCCTTACTTGCCAGGAATTCCAAAGAAGATAGAAACCGGCGCTTCACGTGATGACAATATTGTCCCTATGCAGAAAAGGTCACACCTTGCGTTCCAGGTGAGTGAGCCGAGCCCGGGTCCCTTCCTTCGCGTGTACTCGTCCAGCAACTGGCTCGCTTGTTTAATGATGTTTGAATATTTTACGAAAAATTGGACAAGAGCTGGTGAAGCCTTTTAGGATACGGTTAAGGTTGTCGAGGGTATTGTTTTTTTGTGTGATGTTGTAAAGTTCTAGTTGTGTTCTCATAGTATTCTTTTTTATCATTCAGATCACAGAATTTTGTATAATTAAATATCTTGGAACAAATCTGACAGAGTCTTATCTTTTGGCCATTTCCGTAATCAACAGGGTGGCGTGAAATTTCTAACCTCAATAGTAAGTGAGTAAGTATGGTCACTGAATTTTCTATAAAAATTTATTGGTTTTGTTTTCTTTGGTCTCCTTTCTAAAGATATGACTAATGATGCTTGGTCTACTGCACATGTTAAGCTTACTTGAAAGTTTACGTTGGAAACGGATTCTTATTGTACAACCACCATCAATAACAGGTAGGATGCAGGAGAAAAATCTTTGCGCATTATCTAAAAACCCATAAATAGAATTTTTAATTGATCGTTACACTTAATGATTCTTAAATGAAAATTTCTATAGCACTTTTCACTGCCATTTGTTGCGCCTCCAACCACCGTCAACGCGTCAAACGGCAGCACAATAACTGTTTAAGAACTGCATGTTAAATGATCAAATAGAATAATGTGGTCTTCTGGTCCGCTTTGGTTTTAATTGACCATCAAGGAACCTTAAGCCACGGCATATCCTTACCACATCTCGATTTCGCAAAACCTTGGATCAGAAAGGACAATTAAATTAATGTTTCTTTCAATGGTAGATTCATCGCCTTAAACAAGAATGCTTCTAACCTGCAGTGCCTAAAGATCTAGTAGTAAATAGTAAGCAGAAAAGGAGTTTCATCTGTATTTGTCATTCCGCTTCAATTCTAATCCGAAATGCGACAAAGCTGAGGTCTTGAAGATCAAAACAATTGAGAAAATTAGGAAAATTTATGATTATCATACCGAAAGCCAATTTGATCGGATCGAGATAGTTTGATTTCTTCGTATCATTAAATCTAACTAAATGTTTTTCTTTCCTTCTATATTTCAATTGTGACAGCTATCGCCTGCTCTCAATATTCAAAAATAAAACAACGTATTAATTAAATAGAGAACACTAGAGAATCAACTTAAATTTCTCTACAGACATCCATCAATTTCAATAAAAAATTGGACCAAAACACACTCTCGTTCGCGATAAGTTTGCAACCACCACGCTGACCTATTTAAAGTGTGACAACTTTTCCGTTCTTTGTGCGAAAGAAAACAATCTGACGCACTGAGGTTTTAAAATTGAATCTTTACACCCTGCCAGACCGCGGCCAGCAAACATCCCTCCGCCACTGGAACAGCCCAGAGTTAAATGTTTTGTTTGACGTTCCCCCTTGCTCATGCCAAACTGGTGCGGTGGCAGACATTTCACAAAAATCCCAAAACCTGCCAGTTTGCCTGTCAGCAATGATTTTTCACGAAGCCAGAAATAACAATTTCCGCGCTTTTCAACGCTTCCAGCAAAAGTGGGACAAAAGGGTATGGCAAAAGCGGCTGGCCGAAGAAAAAAAAAACAAGGCGACGACTTACTTGCACCATCGCTGCTGCCAACCATTGAGGCCGAACAAATGAGGCACGCCGATTCATGGTCCGCTGACTGGCTTGCTGATTTCTCGTTTTTTGCTTCTGGAAAGGACACAAATACACACAATCACAATCCTGTCTGGAAACGCACACCAACACTGCACAAATTTGTCTAAGGCCTGCGCGCCCTTCGGTGTGTCCTTTGGTCGCACCGGAAACGGACCGTTTCATGGATGGTTCGAAATGAAATTTACATTTTTCATGACTCGCTGTTTAGCTCGCGACGTTGTCAACGTCCTTTCCCGGTTTCGAGCACGGGCTAGGCAAGGTCGTACCGGGGTTTGACCATTTGTCTCGCTGGCGTTCGTTACTTTCGAGTTTGGGAAGGTTTTCAACGTTCAAAACACGCTTTTGGCTGCTTTCTGTTTTGTTTACTTTACAAATCCGGCTTCCGATGCAAACACATACACCTAACCTCCACTAACACACAAGCACACACGCTCCGAAACACTGCTTCTTAGGGGACAGACTGCAAACGAGCATGCGGAATGCTCAATTTATTCCGGATTGTCCTCGTTTTGGCTCTGCCGTCAGCACGAAACCAGCCACGGAAGCGAGCCGTTCCATTGTTGGACAGACAACTCTGCTAGGTCTGAGGCTACTCCTTTCACATCTTCCGAAGCCCCAAGTAGCTCACCTCCTAGCGCTGTTGTTGCCCCGTCCCGGACTTACTTCTCGGGCGGCGAGGACGACGACAAGCGAGTCGCCCAACCCGGCCCAGTGTGAATAACCTTGAGTGAAATTTATTGATTTTCTTCCCGCGCACAGTCCCACTGCGATTCCTGTGAGTGTTTTTTTTACGGTGTGTGCTTCTGATTCCTCTCACGTGTATTTTTCCGAGCACGTCCGTTCTCGCTCACACCTGCACACTTCCTTTCTATCCCTTTTCGTTGGTTAAACTCAAAGGATAAGCCTCTTCAACTTTGTATTACGCTTTCAATAATTTAATGCATTCGTGGCCCAAGCTTGCACTGACTAGAAACACTGTTCTGGAGTCACGTTTAACGATTCTGTAAAGGTTCCAAGGAACACCCTTCTAATTTCACGTTCCATGCACGCCGTCCCATTAAAACTATCCCTCCGCACACCCCTCGCAATTACCTTTACGCACACAACATTCACCCAGCGACACACACACACACACACGAACACACCTTCGCCTGGCGACCGGATCGCGGCGCGGATTTTTTCCCTTCTTGCCCTTTTCTTTTTTCCGAGGTTTATACGCTACGCACTCGCGCACTCACGCAGCGCGTCACGAGCGAACGTCACGACCGTACTAAATCCTCTCCGCCAGCAGGTCGAGTGCGGATGCTCTGCTTTTTTTCTTTCTCCTGCACCACCCTTCCGCCCCGACCGACCGACCCGGGCAGGCTGTTCCGGCTGATTTTCCCCGGTCTTCGGGAAGTAGTGACCGAATTTTCGCCATTCGGTCGGTTCGGTTGCGTTTCGGAGATTTCGGCTTCGGCAGTTTCGGCCCTCTCGCTGTACGTTCTCTTGCCCAGTTTCATGCTCACGCTCGGCCTTTTTCTCTGGGAGAATAGTTCACTCCAGCATCTGAATACCTTTTGTCAGGAGAAAGTACTGAATGGGTTCATCCTGGGAAAGCTGGAAAATGAACCGTACGGTTCGCTATAAACCGTTGCCGGAATGAAGGAACATGCGAATCATGTCCTCTCGGTAGCCGGAAGCTTTATGGCGAAGGACTTATCCCCACCACGTTCTAGAGGTTGGTCGTGCAACATCAGAATAGGAAAAGGGATGTTGCATTGTAATATAAGGCTTTGAGTGTCGTAGCGGTAGTAAGAGCGTGGATAGAGCATTTCCGTGCTTTGCCTTTTAGGTTATTTTATCATTTCGTAATTTTAGTGTTTTTTTTAAATCAATTCAGCAAGAAATTATTTTTCATTATTAAATCTACTGCATCTGCCTGCGTAAAACCGTCAAGATCATGCCGTCCAATTTTCGCTAGACTTGTTGGGACCACGTAGTTCGATAGTCAGTCTCTACTACGGGGGAATGCTATGGATGGGATTTGCACTTCATTCCCGCCGTCTGTTGACAGGCGTCTTCACCAACAGGCTGTCACTTTATATATTTATACAGCAACTCCTCAATTATTAATGGGACAGAACGCATTAGCGTTTCTCGAGTTTTCACGTAAATCGAAATTCCATAGAAAGATCGTTTAAACTTCATGCCGGAGAGCTGAAACGTGAATTGGCATAAGAGTTTTTTTTAACAAAATTATGCGGATGCATTCAGTTGAAGCTTGTTATAAATGTTACAAACTAGAACTGCAGAAAATAAAAGAAATCCGATTATAACAAAAAAAAAAACAAAACACGTCTTGCAATTATATTGATACCAAAATATTGATAAAACGCAATGAACTGTCATTTTTCAACGCTAGCGTAAAACGGAATCGTGTATATCGAATATGGCGTGCAGTGGAGATTTAAAGTACTGCCGTATGAAATTCAAAATTAAAGCATTAACTGAATCAATTAATTGGTACTTTAGTTCTTTGATACTTCATTTCTATTTAAACACATTTATTTTACGAAACATATTTATGATTAAACCAGTGTGGTACCTTAAAACAAAGGGAAGTCAAAGGAGCATGGAATCTTACTTGCACCTAAAACTTAATTCTCTCCAGGGGTTTATATTGTAAAAATATCATGATGAAATTTTGAATTTATATTGAAAATATTTTGAAGCGCCCTGTAACATTTTGTTTACCTGTACCATTTTTATAACCGACTGTATTATCACTCTTTCTTGTAAAAAGGACAAATTCTACATGCTTTTCTGTGTTCTTGTATGTTGAATGTTCTCTTCTTAAGCTTCTTTAATTATTTTTCATTGTGGTTTATGTCTAATGATGGTGGTAGGCCCAAGCTAAGGTGGGAAGATGGCAATGAGGCGTCCGCCATTAAGGCCGGGATAATGGATCGGCAGATGATGGCGCGAGATCGTGAGCGGTTTCGGAGTTTGTTGCAGCAGGCCAAGACCGCGAAGCAGTTGTATAGCCCAATAAGTAAGTCATGTCTAATGAGTTGATTGTTTGTCCTCCAGAATAATGTTTTATTTTTGTGGGTGGTACTACATTGAGCAGGAGATTCTCTGTCAAAGATCTTGGTGTATGAATGCATGAATGTCCCTTTATGGCCACAGTATTCCGTTCCGATATTAAATCTCGCCAATCAAATGCGCAGTCTTTCTTCGTCGGAAACCTGCTTTCCTATACCTTCATTGCTTACTCCCTTCTATCCTCCTTACCACTGTTCTTATCGATAGACCACTCATCTTGATCCGTCATCACCACTTCGCTTAGCACATGTGTTTTTATTAATAAATAGATCACTAAAAAAAACTGATAATTTAATAGATAATGAAGTAAATCAATCAATTCAATACTTTAACAAAACTAGAAAACCTATCAATAAATTAAACAAAAATTTATAAAAACATGAATAAAAAGATAAATCGGTAAATAAATATAATTAATCTATAAATAACTAAATTAATAAAACAATTCCGAAAATATAAAAATAAGTAAGCAAATAATGAAAAAACAATATCTTTTCTTCAATTATGAATTGATTAACAAAATACAATCAATGTCGTGTGTAGTATTCTTCATGTAGAAAAATTTATATAACAAGTAAGGAAGGTAAGTAAGGAAGGCTGGCTACTTGGCGTGTACATTTCTTGAATAAAGTTGTTTTAGACAATCTACGTCCGAAAAGGCTTGGACGGTAGATTTTATCTCGCTGTTCAAAATGTAAAAAAGTGATATCCGAAACGACAAAAGGCAAGAAATGAGAACATCTCCAAAACTTCCATACAACTGCCATCTATTCACGGCTCACTTGAATGAATTTTTGAACGTCTTTACGTCTTGAAGAAGAAGTATGTTTTGACCGTGATTACTCATTAGCAAAATTTTATTGTAGATATTGTATGAAAGAGCAAATGCTTAAAGTAAATTGTAAATGCGTTCGCTTTTCTTAGAAGTTGAGTGTTCTTGTTTACACGGTCATTTTCAACGACAAAACCTTAGTTTAGATCACGATCAGATCAAGATCTTTCAGTTCTTATCTCTGCTCTTATTTCATTATTATAGGGCCATCCTGTAAGCTTAATTGAGCAGCGCAAGTGCAGTACTGTAAAAGTGCAAGTTGTACAAGAATATGGTTTAATGTCGACTTACGGAACGATGTGAGTCTATTGCAAGAACCTTTCTTTGATCTTTCGAAGCGAGAAATGTAAAATCTATCACATACTTTTCACTTAATTGCGACATCTTTAATCGAAAGATTTGCAGTGTCCATCCACCTCCGTTCTGCTTTATCAACGCTGCTACGATTATTTTTCTATGAAACGTATCCCAGACCCCTCTGTGACTGGGTGTCTATCTCAGTTCCGGTGTCGAATTGATAAACTCGTAAAAAAGAGTCGCACATTATCAATCGCCGTAAAGTGGACCGAATTATGACCGTTTGTCGGCAGATAGCCACAGAGTCTGGCAAGATGTCGAACAGTTGAGGGAATAAATGACCGTCTCACGGCCGAATCGAGCTTCAGTATCACGAAGACAGCACACCTGCGCTGTGGTTGCAATGAAAGAAACGTTTCGAAACACGGGGCGCCTTGCGGGGTCTGCCTTTCTGCTGTGGTTGTTGATGCTGCCGAGCGGTAGCACAGGGCAGCTTATAAACTTTCCAATGGAAGGTGTAAGCCCCGCCGTCGAGTCGGTTTGTATAGGTGTGAACGCCGGAATCTTCCCGCATCCCGATCCGGACCTGTGCCACGTGTATATATCCTGCACGTTCGAGCAACCGATCGTGTACCAGTGCGCCGTCGGGCTAGTCTTTGATCCTACCTCACTTCGATGCATTCCAGGCGACCGGGAGCAGTGCGCGGACCGCAACGATCCCAACTGGAACGAGGTGTGTGCGACCTATTCGTACGCCTTCTTTGCCGATCCGAGAGTGTGCTGGGAGTTTGTGTTCTGTTCGCGCGGCTCATCCAATCGCTACACCTGTCTGGCCGGTGAGGTCTGGTCGCAGGAGGAGGGAGCCTGTCTGCCCGGAAACAGGGACACCTGCGAAGTGTTCGACATTGGAAACGTGTGTGTCGGCCGTCCTGATGGTCTAGTGCCGCACCCCACCTATTGTACGGGTTATCTACAGTGCTCGAATGGTGCAACGATTGTGCGCGAGTGTTTACGAGGTGAAGTGTTCGACCCGTCGGTGGGACGGTGTGTCGTTGGCAATACCGACACGTGCGAAGTGCGGGCAGATATGTGCCAAGGTATCGCAAACGATCTGCGACCGCATCCGAACGAGTGTCATCTGTTCGTTTTCTGTTCGTTGGGTGCTGCGTCCGTACTGGTCTGCCCACCGAACGAAATCTTCCGGCCAGACATTCGTTTCTGCGTGCCTGGCAATAGAGATACGTGCGTGTTCAGCCCGGTCGAGACGGCCTGCGTTGGACGGCCGCCGGGTGTGGTGCCCCACCCAACGTCGTGTGAACTGTTCCTCTCCTGCCTGAACGGTGTCTCGACCGTTATGTCCTGTCCGGCGGGAACTATCTTCAATCCACAAACCGGCGGCTGCAGTGTGGGCGATCGCGAAACGTGCCTCATTACCGAGGGTCTGTGTAATCTGCAACCAGACGGCATTATTCTGGAGCACCCACTGCGCTGCGGTATGTTCATCGCCTGCCAGGGAGGCAACGCCCAGGTGAACTCATGCCCACCCGGCGAAATCCTCCGAGTCGATGCAGAGTTCTGCGTTCCGGGCAATCCAGACACATGCGAACGGTTTCCGCTAGAAACGATGTGCGATGGTCGTGACGGAGGCCTTTTCTTTCCACATCCAACGGACTGTGCGCGGTTTATCTGGTGCCGTCAGGGAAGAGCCGAAGATTACGGATGTGAACCGGGCAATATCTTCAGCGCACCATTACAGTCGTGTATACCGGGCAATGCAAACACCTGTACACCGCTCACCGGTGTGTGTGCCAATCAGCCAAACGGACAGGTACTGCCCCATCCCGATCGCTGTGACTTCTTCATCTGGTGCTCCGAAGGACGGCCTACCGTTAATCCGTGTCCCAGCGGAGAGATCCTTCGACCCGACGCACAGTTCTGCGTGCCTGGCAACGCTCAGACATGCGAGTTTGCTCCCGTCGACCGAATGTGCCTTGGACAGGCCGACTCTATATTCTTCCCGCATCCTACTGATTGTGCGATGTTTATTGCCTGCCAGGGGCAGAACTCTGTTGTCAACACCTGCCCTCCTGGAAGCATCTACAACGCTCCGACACGCAATTGTATTCCCGGAGATCAGCAAACATGTCAGCGGTTTGATGGCATCTGCGTTGGACAACCCGATAGTAGCATTGCGCATCCGACAACATGCACGGCGTACATCTATTGCGTTGCTGGCCAGGCAACGTTCGAGCAGTGCTCTCAGGGTACCATTTTCGATCCAGCACTTGGTGGATGTGTTACGGGTAATACCCAGACATGTGTTCGGGCTGACGGCTTATGTTTCGCGATGCCTGATGGAGCCATTCTAGCCCATCCGAACGAGTGCGATCTGTACATTCTGTGCTCAGGGCAACAAACTATTCCTCTACCCTGTCCGGCTGGGGAAATTCTGAATGTCGAGGCCCAGTTCTGTGCTCCGGGAGACGCCAACACTTGCCAGTTCCATCCAGTCGAGACAATGTGCCAAAACGTGCAGGATGGAAATATATATCCTCACCCGAGTGACTGTTCGAGCTTCGTTCAGTGTAATGGTGGGCAAGCGACGGTGTCCAACTGTCCACCGGGACAGATTCTACACGCACCGAGCCAGTCGTGCCGTCCGGGCAACACAGCAACGTGCGAGTTTTTGGACGGAGTGTGTCTGGGACGTCCTGATGGATGGGTGATCGAGCATCCGAATTTGTGTGGACATTTCATATGGTGCCAGGGGGGTACGGTGTCGGTGCAGCCTTGTCCACCCGGGGAGATCCTTCGTCCCGATGCTCAGTTCTGCGTGCCGGGCAATCCTTCAACTTGTGCGTTTGAACCTGTAGAACGTATGTGCAATGGTCGGCCCGATGGCATTATCTATCCCCACCCGACGGACTGTCGCTTGTTTGTTACCTGCCAAAGCTCGCAAGCAATTGTCGACACATGCCGCCCTGGTAATATCTTCCGTGCTTCGACGCAGTCCTGTGTGGCGGGCAATGGTGATACGTGTACGTTCCTGGATAATACGTGTGCTGGACGTCCGGATGGAGTCATACCGCATCCCGAGGGTTGTGCTCTGTTCCTGTTGTGTACTTCAGGTACCACGGCAGGTTTCCGTTGTCCGGAAGGAGAGATCCTGCATCCAGAGTTCCTTACCTGTGCAGCAGGCAATGCAGATGACTGTTCGCTCGCTCCAGTAACTACAGAGCCTCCGATCATCTCGGTTTGTGAGGGACGTCCCGATGGAAACTATACGCATCCACTACTATGCTATCTATTCATTAAATGCACAAACGGAAACACAGATATACTTTCCTGTCCTCCCAATCAAATTTTTATCGGTGCCATTCGAGACTGCGCGCCTGGTAATCAGGAAACTTGCATACCATTTTAAGAAAGTTAAGAAAGGGTTAAGGGACTAGTGCCTTAAGGAACGTAAATAAATCAATAAATGGGTACCACTTGTCGGTAGATGTATAAAAAATCTTTATCTTATTATGATAGCGAAAAGCGTTAAGAATTCTTATCGATGGTGCAATAAAGATATTGAATAAAAGCTTAAATAAAAAATCTTTTTCTTGCAATATGTTTTTCTGCAGTAAAAAAGAAAAGAAAATTGTCCACTGAAGATAAGTGAAATTGTAGTAATACGGCATGGCCGTTACTACCGAATAAAAAAAATAGCGAAATTGCGGCAACATGGTACGAGGAAATCACTTCACTGGTATTCAATTTTACTTGTTTAAGAACATGTCCGAGGAAAATACAAATTTTTGCAGCAACGTTTCATTCATACACTTGAATCGATTGCGTATAACAGTTTATCACGAGACCTTCACGTCTTTACCTTTATGACTGATTTGTTATAACGATTGCCAGTATGACCATTAAAGCCCTGAGTCAATTTAAAGCAACAAAACAACGCCATAATCATTATCGACTATGGTCATGATCTATGATAACAGTAGCGTGAAGCGGGTTATAGGTTTGGTTTATAAAGTGTCTTTGGTGAGCAATGATAAGCTACATGATCTATTTAAATAAACCCCATTTTATTAGTAACTTATTTTGAAGTTAAAAGAATCACAAAATACAAATTCTTTACGTTTTGTATATCTAACACAAAGTGTATTGTTGCAATATTAAAAGTATTTTTTTATGTTCAAGGTCTTGCAGAGGTTAGCTAAAAACCAAAAAAGATATCTGATTCTTGCTTTCAAAACCACAACTCTTAAAAAACATCAGCTTTTCACTCTAAAATTTTTACTTTTCATCAACTTACAGCTACCTCGTCCGATATCGTTGTTTCATTTAAGATTTAATGCTGTTGCTATGTATAGCTTTATTTTTTTATTTTTTTGCAAGAAAACATAAGAAGTAACTCATGAATTGCATGTTTTTTTTGTACATCAAATGAAACATTGATTCTTTTTGAAATTATTACAAATTATTCTGAGTTGTTAGTGAAAAAATAGGTCACTATTTTCTTTCATATTTCCAGATTACAGTATTTTTTAATAAAATTATCCAGGGCGAAGTTTATAACTCAAGGCTTGATACACCTTGAACACTTGACCAGGTCACCTTAAAGTATAAATTAGGACACCATAGATCGTAAGAATCATACAAAATCATTGAGGACTTCTTAATACAATTTTCTTGTTAGTGGCCTCACCTTGAATATCGACGTCCTGGTAACTATGGGACGATCATAAAGAAGCAATGCTCACAAGATAGCGAACACATTGACTCTTTTACATTGACTTTTACGTTCATTAACTTTCATGCTTTCACCACAATCCACGATACAATGCCATTTCACAAGATTCAATTTGTGTTATTGGACTCCTTCTTATTTTACTACACCATTATCTACAAAACTGCTTTGACACAGTAAAGCCTTAAGTGAAAGACGTTGTTTTCCCATTTACGCTACAACAACAACACACGTATTCATAATGTTTTCTTGGTGTGTTATCGATGTAACGCTGTTCGATACCGATCAGAACGATACGATCTTCGATATATGTATTCCGATATGCACTGTTTTCAATTCCAGTAATGACGAAAGATAAACAAAAGAGTGGTCATTGATTTTATATTAAAATAGCTCCCCGGAAGCAGCTCACTACAGTAGTTGCGAAGACGTCAGGCAGTCGCAATGAGGAGAGAGTTAAAATTTGGAATAAACGTTCTAGTGTTTTCACTGTTGGTGCTCGTCCTGCCGGCACCAGCAGTTGCAGACAAGACATATCCCGTTGTAAAATATGATCACTCCCTGGAGTCAGTGTGTGTTGGTGTAATTGCGGGCGTTTTCCCGCATCCTGATCCTTCCCTGTGCTACGTTTTTATTACATGCACATTTGAGCATGCCAACGCTTATCAGTGTGCGGATGGGTTAGTGTTTGATAGTGCTTTGCTTCGATGCGTACCAGGTGATCGAGAACAGTGTCCGGAACGTACGGATCCGGATTGGGACAAGCTTTGCTCGGATGTGTCGTACGCGTACTATGCGCATCCGACTCTTTGCTGGGAGTTTGTGTTCTGTACGCTTGGCAGCGTAAATCGCTACACGTGTCCACTAGGTGAGATATGGTCGCAGAGGAACGGTGCCTGCCTGCCTGGCAATTGGGACACGTGTGAGTTGGTCGAGCTGGATGTTTCGTGCCAGGGACGTCCCGATGGTGTGCTGCCTCACCCAGTAGACTGTACAAGCTTTCTGGTGTGTAACGGTGGGCAGACAACGATCAGTGAGTGTTCAAGGGGCGAGGTGTTCGATCAGTCGTTGGGCCGATGTGTCGCAGGCAATACGGAAACTTGTACGCGTATGGAAAACATCTGTATCAATAGAGCTGATGGAACGGTTCTGGCTCATCCGAACGAATGTGACCTCTTCATTCTGTGCCAGGGAGGGCAGGAAGTGGCAAATCCATGCCCTGGAGGTGAAATATTGAACGTGCAGGCCCAATTCTGTGCTCCAGGCAATGCCGACACCTGTCAGTTTCATCCAGTTGAAACAATGTGCCAAAACGTGCAGGATGGAGCAATGTATCCTCATCCAAACAGTTGCGTACACTTTGTTCGTTGTATCGGTGCGCAAGCAGTCACGGCCATCTGTCCAACAGGGCAGATTTTCCACGCACCGAGTGGATCTTGCCGTGCGGGCAATACCAACACCTGCGAGCTGATCGGCAATGTGTGCGAAGACCGACCTGATAACTATGTACTAGAGCATCCGAGCGTTTGCTCCATTTTCATATGGTGTCAGGGTGGAACGGCGACCCTTCAACCATGTCCCAGCGGAGAAATCCTTCGACCGGATGCACAGTTCTGTGTGCCGGGGAATCCTTCAACCTGTGAGTTTGAACCACTAGACCGGATGTGCGTGGGACAAATTGATGCCACGAATTTCCCGCACCCGACGCGATGCACACAGTTTGTGTCGTGTTTCGGAGGGCAGCCAGTTGTTCTGCTCTGTCCACTCGGTAGTATCTATCACGCTCCAACACGCTCCTGTGTTCCTGGAAACGAAAACACGTGTGAACGCTTCGATAGCATCTGCGTCGGACGTCCCGATGGTATCATACCCCATCCGACCATGTGCAGTGCGTTCGTCTATTGCTCCGCCGGCCAGTCGGTGTTCGAGCAGTGTAGTCCAGGAACTATCTTCAAGCAAGGGCTGAGCGGGTGTGTGGTAGGCAACACGGACACTTGTACAACGGCATCCAACATCTGCACCGGTGTTGTGGATGGAACTATTCTGAAGCACCCAAATGAGTGCAATCTTATCGTTGTGTGTATGGCACAACAACCCGGCTTGATATCGTGTCCGGCTGGTGAGATATTTAATCACAACATGAAGTTCTGTACACCGGGCGATTCGAAGACTTGTCAAATCCATCCTGTTGAAACAATGTGCAAGAACATGAAACACGGTTCTGTTTATCCACACCCTAGTGATTGCACTCAGTTTGTACGGTGCAACGGAGAGCAACCGATCGTGACAGCATGCCCTGCCGGGCACGTATCACATCCTCAAACTGGATCGTGTCGTCCGGGAAATACCAACACTTGCGAGCCGATGGAAAATGTCTGTGAAGATCAGTATGATGGTGCGGTTCTCCAGCATCCAAACCTCTGTGGACACTTTGTTCAGTGTCAGAGAGGGCAAATGGTAATTAATATCTGTCCTGCTGGAGAAATTCTTCGACCAGATGCACAGTTTTGTGTTCCAGGAAATTCGAGCACTTGCGAATTTGATCCCATTGACCGTATGTGCCTTGGCCAAGCTCACAACGTTCGCTTTCCCCATCCAACCGAATGTTTGTTGTATGTAGCCTGTCAAGAACAGGTCAGCCACGTACAGAGTTGCCCTACAGGTAGTGTTTACATCGCATCGCAACGCACCTGTGCTCCGGGAAATGGAGCCACCTGTGAACGGTATGATAACATCTGCGTGGGACGACCCGAAGGAGTGATTGCTCATCCGGACATCTGTACCGGATATATTCACTGTACGTCGAACATGGCAGTGTTTGAACAGTGTGCAGTAGGGACCATCTTCGACAAAGCGCTTGGAGGATGCGCTGTGGGCAATACGGAATCGTGCATCCGAACCGATGGAGTTTGTGTGGGACAGCCGAATGGAGCGATTCTAGCCCATCCGAACGAGTGTGATCTGTACATCCTGTGTGTGTCACAACAGGCGGCTCCACTTCGCTGTCCGGCTGGAAAGATACTCAACCAACAAACCCAAATCTGTGTTCCAGGAGATGTCAATACTTGCCAGTTCCATCCAGTCGAGACAATGTGTCAAAGCGTGGCTGACGGTTCGATTTTCCCTCATCAGAGTGAGTGCTCAAGCTTCATCCAATGTAATGGTGGGCAAGCGACGGTGTCCAACTGTCCACCGGGACAGATTCTACACGCACCGAGCCAGTCGTGCCGTCCGGGCAACACAGCAACGTGCGAGTTTTTGGACAATGTATGCCAGGACCGCCCCGATGGGGAGGTGATCGAGCATCCAAACGTCTGTGAACATTTTATCTGGTGTCAGGAAGGTACGGTGTCAGTAATGCCTTGTCCACTAGGAGAGATCCTTCGTCCAGATGCTCAGTTCTGCGTGCCGGGAAATGCTTCCACCTGTATCGCTGATCCTATTGAAGAGATGTGCAACGAACGCCTCGATGGACGTGTTTATCCTCATCCTACCGACTGCAGACAGTACTTGCGGTGCAATGATTCTAAGCCATCAATAGAGTCCTGCCGTCCTGGAACCATTTACCGTGCTTCGACGCAGTCCTGTGTGGCGGGCAATGGTGATACGTGTACGTTCCTGGATAATACGTGTGCTGGACGTCCTGATGGAGTCATACCGCATCCCGAGGGTTGTGCTCTGTTCCTGTTGTGTACTTCAGGTACCACGGCAGGTTTCCGTTGTCCGGAAGGAGAGATCCTGCATCCAGAGTTCCTTACCTGTGCAGCAGGCAATGCAGATGACTGTTCGCTCGCTCCAGTAACTACAGAGCCTCCGATCATCTCGGTTTGTGAGGGACGTCCCGATGGAAACTATACGCATCCACTGCTATGCTATCAGTTCATACGTTGCACCAACGGAAACACGGATATACTTTCCTGCCCAGCTAATCAAATCTTCGTCGGTGCTATTCGAGACTGTGCACCTGGTAATGTAACAACATGCATTCCTATGTAAATTGAACGAGAGATGTTGTGCAATGAAAGTTGTTTAATAAATGAAATTTTGCATGCATATTGAAAACTCAGTAAATTTTATTTGTTTTTCATTTATTTATATGTGTCATGTGTCCATTCCTTGTGTTTTATTCGTCCAACAGGAAATGTTTCGTTACCATAAATATTTTTACATTGAAAAATGTTTTATGTTTCATTCGAAGTGATTGACTATCCTGATATGGATTGTTGTTGAGAAGTTTTCTTTTGATCTTGCATTCTTTTTTGGTCCATAAACATGGGAATCGCAAAAGCTACTATTTAACTTTATTGTAGATCATTAGAAACCTGTTTAAAAATCTTTATAGAACCATTATCGAATTGTCTGTCCTCAAGTGACGACAGTGAATGTTATAAAAATTGCAGTATTCGCTCTTGATCACGTATGAAATTAACTAGTCGAAACATTTCAAGTCGTTGCTTCAGATAAAGACAAAATTTATACACCACTGTACATAGGGTGGGCTCTGACACATAAATCAATAAACGCATTCTTATCGCAGTTAAAGCATCCACACGCTTCTTATCATTACTGCGTCAAACTGATAAAATGCTTATCCGTTACCGAGCGTTTCAACTACTCTGTCGCAGTTGACGTACCGTCTGAATAAATACCTTAGTAGGCCGAACGAAATGAAGCTGTCACCGTGGTGGATTTTCATTACTGTCTCGTTGTGCATTTTTCACCTTCCAGCGCACGGTGAAAGCTACCTCAAACGGGTAGATGTGACAGAAGGCCGTCGAGGTGCTGTGTTTCAAATTCTTAGCTTTCAAAGGAGTATCAATTCAGGGTCACCAAAGTATGTAAAAAAAATTGCAGAAGATATTGATTTCAATTGATTGATGCTACTTTCTTTTTAGTCCTGAAGCAACTAGTAATTGTGACAACCGTACCGTGCAAGACTCAGAAGAAAGGGGCACGATGACCAGCACGCCCTACATGACACTGGCATTGAAAGTGCTGCTAATGGCCATATTATGCTACACACTCTAAGCACAGCACAGACGTGCTCATTGCTTCTGTGAAGTGTACTAGAAAGTGATAAGGTTGCTGCAGTTGGAATGGTGATATCTCTTATCGGATCGCTAGTAGCAACAAACAACGTGTGATAAACATTTGGTCTGGCGCTTCGGTACGTTACTGGTGTGTGTGTGTGTTCGCGTGCCGACTTTTTATTTGTTTGATTAATTTCACGAACTCAAGACACACGTTTGGAAGTTACCTGGTGCACACTCGTTGCTCGACTCGCTGTAGATCATGTCCGGTGGGCATGATTTTAGCGTCGAGATCCATAAGTAACACTTGAAGTACTTCTCACAAAGATAAGGATGAGGGCTTTTGCCAAAGGCGCCACAAGCAGGTGCTGCACTGTTCAGCTCGTTGGTGACCACCAACCCCGGTAGACAGCGTTGATAGTTACGGCGAAAGATTTTACCTTCGTCACAGTGGTGAGTCTCCTGCACGTTGCAATCAATGTAAGAATTTACATCGTAAGGATGATCAACTAATGCGGCAGCTTGTGTTCCACAAGCGACCGATTCAAGCGTTCTTCCGTAGCTGTTGAAGTATTCGCTGCAAGAGTAGTCGACACCACAGGCTAGCTTGCTCCAGGAAAAGCTCTCTCCTTGTGGGCAAGACTGTATCGTTTCGACGCCTCCGTTGCACACAATATACTTTGCACAATCGGCCGAGTGGGGTACAACTCCATTTGGATTGTCTAGACAAAGTGATGATGGAACAGATGATGTTACCTCCGGCTGTGTTTCACCACACGAGTAGGTGTCGGGCGTAACGCAACGTTTTGTACAAGGATTGAATACTTTGTTCTCAGTACAGCTGAACAAGATCTTTTCTCCACTCAGACAGCGGTAGTATTGATTGCAGTTGGAGGGACTTGAAGTCAGTTCGTTCTCTACAACACAAGTCTCGGTCGGACTGTTGCTGGTAGCTGTTGACAAAACTGCTAACAGCAGAATAGCGTATAGAGAAATCATCTTGAAGGCTAATTGACAACTGATCGAAACCTTCAATAGAAGCACTCCTTTTAACCGCACAGTAGAAAACTTGAACTTGACTTATCGATCTCTGAGTGGGCTTCAACGAACGATAAAATAATGCAACTTAAAGCTTTACAGACTGCAGCACATGCCACCAAACACGTGCACTTTATTTAAAGTTTCTTATCACTGTTTCAACAGGCTCGAGCAGGTGACGGCACTTCCCTTCACACAGTGGCCAGCCGACGGATCGAACACATAGAACGGTGGACAGGATTCGAGTTGCAGTTCGCCCCGGACGCACATGACGAATCGGTTGCACAGGAACGGATGAGCATAGGCGCCATCGGTCCTGTTCCTACAAAAGTCTTCCCGAACACTGGCCAGCGTACACGTTTCACGATCTCCAGGCAAACAGTCTTGGTAGAGATCGTTGAAAACGGTTCCATTGCGGCAAAGTTGATTGCTCGGCACCTTCAGCTGACAGTGAATGTACTGCGTGCAGTTCATGGGGTTCGCAACGAGCGTACGCCGAGCATCATCGCAGAAGAATGATTCCCACGATGGACGATGATCACACTCAGGGACTAGTGTTGTGCTCGGTTCGGGTGTAGTAGTAGTAGTCACTTCCGGACTAGCTGTTGTGTCCGTGACATTGCAGTGGTACTGTGATTCTTGAACACAAAACTGCACCTCCGGATGGAAGACGTACCCACCTGGACAGGATAGGAGTACCGGGTTCCCGAGAACGCACAGCACATACTGTTGGCAATCGTTTGGATGTGGATAGGTTCCAAACTTCAACCCTTTGCAAACGCTGCTCAGATCTACTCCGTGAACCGGTGAGTTCCACAGGAAGGCAGAAGAAAGCAGTACAACGATCAGGACGTCTACGGAAGCCATACCTGGGAGAGCTTGTTGTGGCACGATCGCAAACGGGAAGAAAACTACAGAGATAAAGCGCTAGTGCGGTTGCTTTTAAATGACATCAGAAATGATAAGCGATCTATGACAGTTGCATTAGATACAGTGTGTGGTCAAGGGGCATTCTTCCGGGAAGTGATCTGATTTCTTTGGAATGGTTAAAAGCTCTCGGGGTGATAAACGGGTATAAAACATAAAAGAGACTTCATGTGTGAATTGCTGTTGTTAAGGGTTGGTGGGAATCCCATGTGCAACAGGTGACTGCAAGCAGCATATACTTAAGAGTAGAAATATGGTAAAGGCATGGGTTTGTGTATAGTAAATTTTCAAATTATGTCTGTAAGATTATTTTATTAGTATCAATACAGTATTTTCCTTGTTTTAGATAAGCAATTGTCCTTATGTATAATGTATATTTTTCCTATTTATGTTTATCACATTGTCCGAACTTGTTCAATCTACAAAAATAAATGTGGATAAATATTATTCTTTCTTGTTCTCGCTATATTCGCGTACACTTTCAGTTGCGGAAATGTTTCTATCAATGTATTCGTTATTGAAATGTTCAACATATTTTTTTCAGTCTATGGTTGTGATCTTAAAAATTATTAGGTTCTAGATCATTCGGAATTAAAAGAAAACTGTTAGTGTTTTGTTATAAAATAGGTATGGTCAGAAGGTCTCTTCTAGCTAGCATATTTATAAAACATTAGTTTTTTTTTTACTGAATTACGAATGTGCATGCGATTGAAATAAATATAAAGTGATTTGAAAAATAAATAGCGAAGTGATTTGCTGGTGCTTTATTATTACTATGTTTGCTTTGTTTACATAAACCATTGTCCATGTCTTGCATGAATTTCAGAAGTTTGCTTTAATGGCCGTGTTTCGAAAAACTAAAGAACGAACACGTTACAATTTCGTTCCGCAAAAATGAAACAAATATTGCTGTTTGTGTGTTACTTACACAAATATTGCTGATTTATTACTTACATTCTTTAAAAAATAGTTTCCTGTTACTTAGTTACAGACTTTGTTTTTATCAAAATTAATTCGGTTTTCAGTTAAACTTGTAGATGGGTTACCGCTGTTATTGTTTAGAAAAGAGTAAAATTTGTTTCTTTTAAATGCCTTTTAAGGTAATGTATTGTGTATATTATTTCTAGAATTATGTTAAAGCTTTCAAATAATAGCTGTGTTGCTAAAGTTGTCTGTTATGAGTCACCATTACGCCCACGGCAACATTTTTCTTCAGATGCATGAGTTTAGGCCTTCGGATATAGCAATAGTTAGTAAACATCGCATTAGTGGTGATTCCATAATAGGACCGGCTCGATGGTCTAGTGGTAACGGCGAAGGCCTGTAAAAAGGCCCGTTGCCGGTTCGAATCTCATTCGGACCGCTGCCGACCCCTACATCACCGTTATGTTCGAATCTATCGGACCGCTATGAATACACTAAATCACAGCCCCCATATACAGGATTAACAATCTTGATATGGAAGGGTACACTCTGTCACAGAAAGAGCCAAAGGACATTAGTGCTCCGGTTAGGTCTTGATCCCACAAGGGTTGTTGTGCCACCTAAGAAGAAGAACGGCCATATTGCTCTTTTACCTAATTTCAATTTTGTTGTTTTACTCATCTGCAACTTAAATCAAACAGTGGCGTATTGTTTAGGGTATTTACTAAAAAAATAATATTATTAAAATTGTACCCTTTTTGCGTTAGTTTGGAAATCGAGTTCAATACTTTCTTTATTGTTACGATCGATTGTTTATAGAAAAAGTGATGTTTAGTATAAAGCTTTTCTTCATGCTTCTTTTTTGTGTTGAAACATAAAATTTATGTAAGAAAATTTGTACATATATTAGAAGTGTGTTTTCAAATATTTGAAGTTGAAGGGAAATAGCGCCACAAGAGTGTTTATAAAAATTATTTATATGTTCACTGAAAGCAAACTTTTTTGTTTTAGATTTTAACCAAATGTTACCAAGGAAGTACTAGAGGATATATTTTGTACAATAACCTAAAAAAAAACAACCTCTTTAAAATTGGTTTACTCAATGATTTATGTGCCAGGTATCATGAGCTCTAAAGAATAAAAAAAACAATTTAGCTGTCCTTTCGGCACAAACCTAGACGGAATACAAAGTTTCATGGCATTTGGATTAAATTATCGGCCCATGCTGTTAAAGTATTATGGACTAAAGTTGATTCTGATTTTATGATAGTAAACTTTTTAGTATATTTAAAATTTATAGTTTTATTTTAAAGCAATGGCAATACCGTATTGCTACACATTTTATTTATTTCTATTTCAACTGATTATTAACCACTAAATTGTACCAAATTTCAACACCATTTTCTCACTGTGTAAATTATGCCCTATGATTGCATACTAACAGGCGCTGAAACCTTGCTTGAAATATTTCAATCGTTCGCGCAGGCTTAATCCATATGATTGTCGGCTTACCTTCAGAGCGCCCATGACAAATCCCGGCATTGATATCTCAAACAGCAAAGCAAAACCGATTGACATCTAATAATAATGACTGTTTGAATCGATTGTTACTCATTGCTCAGCACAATTAACGCCTACCTCACGATTAAAATTATTTTTCCCATCGTACAACCTTTGGACCAACCGAACGACACTCATTAATCGACACCGTATCCGTGTAATCACAGTAGGAACTGTCTATCGCTGATAACGCAATAAACCTGACGAACAATCACAGTTTTCTCCAGAACAGTGATTTGGCATTATTTTTCGCACCTACTTGTTTTGGTGAGCTATTTTTAACCTTCGATCGGTGACAGGAAGAACGGATTTCAGACTAGGTCATAAAAATCACAAAGTCTAACTATCTGGGTAATTCCGGATATGGTGGATCTCAAGCGCCCACGAGGGGTTCCTTATCAGGGTTACCTCCAGAAAGCAAATCACCGTAATCTATGCGGATTATTGTGCTGTGGTTGATTTATCGCACAAATCGCGTATCGGCGATGTCTCGAGAAGTTTGTATATAAACAGCGTCTAAGCTTTACGGGGATCATACACATCTTAGCGCACCTGCAACTTAGTTTGAGTTTTGAAGAAACACAAGAGTGGAACGATGAAGACATTTTTGGTACTTGTAACAGTTGGAGTGCTGGTTGGTGCCGTGATGGCAGTCAGCGAACACATTACCGTTGAGGAACCTTTGCGACGTCCTGGTGGAAGTGGAGGTTCGAGTGGAGGTAATCGTCCTGGAGGAGGCAGTGGAAGTGGAGGAAGTAACCGTCCTCCATCACCACCAGCATCGGACAGTAGCGAAAGCAGCGAATCGAAGGAAGATGCGAACGAAAACCCATGCAAAGGTTTGCTGATCGGCATTGTGGAGCATCCCAGCAGTTGCTACAAGTACATCAGCTGTTACAAGGAAGTGGCCACGGAGGAAATCTGCCCACCGGATAACATCTTCGATCTGGATGAGATTACCTGCGTGCCTGGCAATCAGCGTACTTGCCGCAAGGACGGCGATCCTTACCCGCTGCCCACCGACATGTGCCGTGGAATAGTGCTCGGAACGATGCTCCATCCGGAGGACTGCAACAAGTACGTCAGCTGTCTGTTGGGACGCGCCCGTGAGCGTACCTGCCGCCCGGGATTCGTCTTCTCCGAGCGACTGTTCGTGTGTCTGCCGGGAGATCTAAACTCCTGCACGGTGACACTGCTGCCGACCACGTCAACCATCGCACCGGAAGACATTCGTCCACTGCCGAGTGATATCTGCCGCCGGAATAGCGTAGCGTTCGGTGTACTGCCTCATCCTCAGTTTTGCACCAAGTACGTTGCCTGTACGCTGTGGATTCCGGTCGAGCGTGACTGTGACCGGTTCAAGGTGTTCAGTGAGCGGTTTTCCATGTGCATGATCGGTGATGTGAACCGCTGCCGTCCGATTCTGGGACGCGAGGCTGAGCTGGAGATGGTTTAAAAGGGAAATGGAGGAGTACCTGCATGATCTTATAAATAATAATAAAATTCACATTTTTGTTTTGTAAATCATTACTTACGAGTAATTTCTTTTTTTTTTGCAATATCACTTTACGAACCTAATGATTTCCAAAAGTCAGAGTAAAGCTTAAGCTCATTGCTTGGAGAACTCTTACTGAATCACGAGAATTTCCGCATCTCATTAAAGTCATTTGGTAACGATTAATCTTCTGAACGAGGAACGTCCATCGCTCACTTCAAGCTCTGCGTCAAAGTATGCAGATAGCAGGTTAGACAGAGCAAGAGCTGTTTCCTTATACAAGTGAAAGTCAAGGCAAGGGCCCGCTTCCCAGATGAATGCATGAGGGCGAGACCAGGAGAAAAGGATCTTAACCTTTCTAATTCAAAAGAGAAATAAGTTTCTACAGAGGAAAAGGAAAGTTATACATAAACGCAAATAAAAAAAAAAAAACATTAGTACCATGTCATGTCAGCAGTCCTCGTTGTGGTCGTCGTCCTCGTCTCGTCGTTACGCATAATTAATTGTGGGCGTTGAAATAATAACATCCTAAATGTCATGCTGCTACCATACCCACTTTCTCTCGACCGAATTCCTTCCAAAGTTCCTGTTTCATGACCCGTTAGGTTGTTTATGGCCCATGTCGCAGCAACTGTTGTTTGTCAGGTTTGTTGCGGTGTGCAGTTTTTCGCCCGCTGCTCTTAAAAACCTGCAACTGAAAGGGAAAAATGACGAACCGGCCCGAACACAAAAATGTGAAGAAAGAAAATGAAAATTTTTAACCACCACTGGCATCACTTCACCGCGTGTTTTGGGAGTATTTTGTCAACTCTTTTTTCTGGCCTTTCGAAACGATGGAACATCCTCCACATCGGAGTTCATAATTTATATGCCAGGCTTACTCTCTCTCTCTCCCTCTCTCTCTCTCTCTCTCTCTGGAAAGCCTAAGCCGCTGAAGATGGTCTCCGGGCTGCCGATGGAGGGAAAATCCTTTTCCCCCAAGCAGCGAGCCGTAAGCGAGATAATTAATTGCTCTTTAGCGGCAGCAGCACTCGTTCAACCGCAGCCGGGTGAACTGACTGTTGCAGCTCGCGTCAGGTCGGGTTACAGTCGGGATCGGTACAGTGTGCCGAACTGCAGGCCCGCGCAGTAGGACAGATGTTACACGTCGACGGGAAGTTGTTCTTTCGAGCGAGGCAAAGGAAGAAGGTAGGACATCCCGGAGAGTATTTTTTCAAACACATCCTGGGTCGGTATGTATGTCACGCACTTGAGGGCGAGCTCCCTTGAAATTTGCTGGTCCATGCATGGTTTTAAAGGTAATTGTTGAAGTTCCATTACTTCAACCTAGGTGAACAATAAATTAAAGTAAAAAAAAAACTTAGAAATTACCTTAATGAGAAGGAATATGTTTGTTGTATGTTAATCATGGTAAAATGATTAAAGATTAAAAACTAGCACCGTACAGTATTAATCGAAAACAATTTGATTTAATTTTGAGTAGTATAAGATTCTTATTTGGCCTGAGACTAAAAAAAATTACATTCAAAATTTAATGCAGAAATCAGAGCTAGTAAGAGAATTATTAACTTTAAGTTTGATTTAAGTAAATCAAAACTAAGTTAATAGTGTAAAATGTTGTTAAACTATTTGTACTGATAGACATGAAAGCATTAAAGCTATACCTCATGCGGTTTAATTAATCTATGTGTCAAAGAAGAGCTTAAAGATAACATATATGTAGTTCAATTAATGTCCACCAAATAAAAATGCAATTGATAAGTTAAAGAACCTACAATTTTGAAAATATTATTTGTTTTATACCAAACTCCTTTGCTTATTGCTTATGTCATATCAGTCATGTTTTATCGACTGTTCATAAAAAACAGCTTATACAATGTGTTTTATTCTCTGCAATCATATCTTAACCAGATAATAAATTGCTGCAACACGTAATAAATTTCTTTACTGCAACCTTTGAATTCGGCTATGTTATCGAGAGTAAGATTTGCATCGAATAGCGTTTCAATTTTGAGAAAGTGATAAAATTCTGGTTTATAGATAACGTTATCCCGCATTCATTTGAGTGCTTAAAACTGATAAGATTGCGGTTTCATCAATGCGTTAAGATAACATTCGTTTCATCAAGCGTAGCCCATTCAACACATTGAATACAAACACTGCACCACGAAAGTCATTTCTTCTTATAACATGTAAATTATACGCTACATTTTTAGCTAGTCAAATACTAATATTCAAAAATAGTGCTTAATTTAAAATATTTGTTAACCGAAAAAACCATTAGAATAAGCAATACGGCCAAGCCGTTACTACAGAATAAAAAAAAAAAAAACACTAGAAAAAAAACGATCATTTATCTTATCGTTAAAGAGGTGCCCGAAGCAATTTTTTGTATGAGCTATAATCTCATCAAACCATTTCCAAACGTCCAGTTATTAAATAAACCTTACGTCCAAACGTTAACCATTTCACCTAATGAGCTTGAGAATGTGTGCGGCGGCAAGAGATCCGATAAATCCTAGCAACGATACATCTTGAACAGCTGTCAAACACCTGCGTGCGTGAAACCCGTACCGTGGTCGGGCAAGCGTTAACATGTAAGTGAAAAATCCAACCCAAAAGGCACAACCTTTTATCATTTGGCTCCATTTTTTGCCACCTTCGGCCGCTTTCGCCTGGGTAGAAGTATTATCTTGTCAAATTGATTGTATCCCTACTCCGCACAGCACAGAAGCCCGAATCCTTCCTTTGCTCCAGTGCCCACTCGCACGGGCTCACAATGGGGGGGAGGGGCCGCCGAACCTGCGGTAAAGTTGTATTGACATGCTGGATTACATCGCACAAAAATGAGAGGATTATTTTTAGGCTTCTCGATCTTTTCCTTCCAGTCGGTAAGGGGGAGGGTGAGGACGTTTGCCCCATCCTTGCAAATCCTGCTAAATTGGATTAAAACGTCTACACATCGTCAAACGGGGCGAGGAAGAAGCGGATAAAAGGAAGAGATAAGGTTAGCTGGTATGTTAAAAAAAAATACAAAGACTCACATTTCTGTAACTAGAAAAATCTCATGAAAGAAATTGAGGAAAAAACGAGGGACTTTACAAGATTTAGAGGATTCGCTGCCGGAGATGGCGATACAGCTAGAAATGTAAAATTGTAATTCCGTTTTTCATTTCACCATTTGAATACGCCAGATTTGCTTGTACGTTGGTTCGTGTCGGTGGTATATCTTGCGAAGCACCTTTGTTTTCATTTGTCAATGAGAAAGTAACAAAGAAAAATCGTGGAATTAGATTTTTCGTACTTTTTTCACAAAGCGTTCAATTATAACCCTGCTGTGTTTCATCGTTATCTTCGATTTCCATCCATTGTAAGGGTGAAACAATTTATGGGATTAATTGGAACGAAGGTAACTTTCTTCTTTGACTTCTCATCTACAATGACGCTTTTCTTTCGCATTTCGCCACCATCTAACAACCGAACGACGATTGGCGAATGACGAATATTTGTACTATGAACGCGTGACCATAAATGGATTTTCGGACTTACTCCTCTACCGGACACAAAACAATGCGCATCCCGTAACCGGAAATGGATTGAAACGGTGAACACTGAAAACCGGTACCGGTAAGAGTGTAAAAAGTGTAACAGGGTGGTGCACCTTATCAGGACGCTTCTGCTTGGTTGAGAAAATTTGTTTTCCGGTCATTGTTCCCCGTTTTGAATAGCCCAACGCTTCTTCGTTTAGGATTGGGGCGAATCCTTTCCGCAAGCGAGAAAACCTGAAGACTTGCGCCAGCGGTCCAGACTAGCAAAGAAAAAGCTTAAAAAGGTACCGAAACTACGTCGAAAACACGTTTTCCATACTGTTCGATGTATGACAGAGGGCCTTTTGTTGAGATCCTTTCAATCGAAAGAAATTTATCAAAACCATTCCCACACCGCTTACTGTAAGGTTATTTCGGTACGGAATCCTCCTTAGGTTCATTCTCCCATCCTTCTTTTCACAAAACATCATCCCGGAGGAGCAGTTTTTTGGGATGAACATGACTTACTTTGCATGTGCGGCACTGTACGGATGCAGTTTACGATGTGTGTACTTTGTTTGTCCGTTTGTCCAAACAATCCCCGCAACCAAAGATGGCTCATTGCTTTATATGAAGCAGTCCCGTCTCGTGTTTACTGCAAGGACATGAGTGACTTTCAATGTTATCATAACCCTACTCCTACACCGCTGCCATTCCTCCGGGGGTATCGGAGCAATGAGCATGTTCTCCAGCCCGGGTTGTAGAGTAGCGTCTGATGGCTGTGGGTAAAGATCACTTCATAATGGCAAAAATTGTTGGACCCATCATGGGCCCATATTGTGAATGAAGTAATCAACTATTGATTTTTCCTGCAAAGTTCCATTACACAAACGCTGCCGATCCTCTGCACAGCCATTCGAACGGGGTGCGAAGATTGAACCACTGTCAGGAACTGGATGTTAAGCAAACAGGGTAGTAATGTGTTTTCTATTTTTAGTTACAAGCAATATGAAGCTGACGGTAACGGTAGAAAGATTGCGTTTTGCACCTTTCCTTTGTGTGCTGGTGTCACTGTAATAGAAAAGTCTCAATTTTGATTTTGGAAGTGATTTGCCGGAATTTGTGACCGGTTCGTAGAACCAGACTACGCGATAAAATGCTTGCCGTTTGACAAAAACAAAGGTCTTTTTCTTTTTGGGATGTGTTTTCCTCTACCTGAAGAGCACTTACGAGACAACTGAGCCAAGTGGACATTTTGGTTTAATTGCTGTAATTTTTTAATTTTTAAATTTATTCTAAAAACTGCTCGATTGTGAAATCATATTTTAACTAAATGAGTCAAAGGCTGTAAATTAAATCAATTTGAAAGAAAATTTATCGAAACACAAAAACTTTGAGATGTGAACTTATTGAATTTGAGAAACTTTATTTTTATTCTTTTATTCCGTAACAATTGATTCACCACTGTTGTGGCTCCCGGTGAACTATAAAGTGGTTTTAACAATCCTTTACTCTTTACAACTTTATAATTTTACAGTTATTATATTTTTTCTGTGTAGTACGTAGGGGAGGGTTTAAAATCGCGTCCTAATCGTCAGGCGTTCACCGAACAAAAAGACCGGAATTACCCGTTTCCTCTTCTCATCCTTTTCCTGCTGGTCATCCTCCTACCATTAGGCGATTATCCTAAAATGTCGAATTCGTTCTGAGCTTCTGAGCGAGTAAAAATTGTTTAATAGACTAAACACAAATGTACGCCTCAAAATTTTCGTAACTGCATTAACTACGATGGCTTTTATATTTAATATTCATTATTTTGACTTCGACTTGCTCTTTGGACTTTCCTCATAACTTTGTGTTGCATGCGTCTTATAATTTGGTGTGTTTTTACACCTAAGCATTAAATTTATTACAAATGATAGAACCTATCATCAGGTTGGTGAATCACCTTTTCAATTAAATGATTAATAAATAATCTTCTTATTCTTCGGTGGCACAACATCCCAGAAGGGTCAAGGCCTAGCCAGTGTACCCGGCCATATCAAGATTGTTAATCCTGCATATGGGGGGTTGTGATTTTAGTGTACCCATAGCAGGATAGTCAATTCTACGTATGGAGGATGGCAGTGGTCCGAATGAGGTTCGTACCGGCGACGGGCCTTTTGGCAGCCCTACGCGGTTACCATTGGACCACCTAGCCGGCCCGATTAATGAATAATACCTTTTCAATTATTTGGTTACTTTGTAAAGGATAATAGTTTGTTTTACTATATTTGTGAAGCTTTTCGTTATTTTTATTATTTATATTCATTTTTTCTTTTTTGAAGATTGTTTTATTTGCAACCAGGAGTGGTGCATTTAATTTTATTCGTTTGCACCCATTTTCATTTTGCATACATTCCGGCGTTTAACACGATGAAGTGAAACTACACAAAACTCTTTTTACTCCTGGTGCAATGTTGCCCCATGCTCCGCAACGAGAAGGAAATCAAAAGATATTTATCAACACCAAAATGTCACGCGAACGGTAGAAAGCAGGTAGAAAACAAATAGGAAAGTAATTTTTCATCCAACACACTTTTGATTTTCTTCGAATTACGAGCAGGAGAGACAAAAAATATTGTCAAACTTCATCCTTGGCCCGATTTTGAGTTGATGATACGAGGTGTTTTGCTTCCTGCTTTATCGTAGCTCCATTATTTCCTCCAATACTCTTTACATCACCGTCAAAGGTGTGTTTCTAACATATCGCCAGCAACTAACGTAAAAAAGGGTAGCTTTAGTTGATTTTATCCATAGCAAAAAAAAAACGTATCCGATACGATATACGTGGTCGAACCCCTATCATGCTGGACATGGCTTGGGGCACACTTTATTCTAGATTCCTTCCATTTCAAAACACTAGGAAAGGTTAAAAACACCCACTTCTCGGAGTGTGTTTTCGGAACGGAAGCGAAGGTTGCCCCCGTATCGAGATTTGTTTATTTTCGATTGAATGAGGATGAGATTTTTGTGTTGTAGTTTACTGTTCCTACTGTTTTTTAGTGTTGGTGCCCTTTGCTACACCCTTGTTTAGTTATTATCCAGAACAAACACCATCACCTTACCCAGAGCACTATGTGGGAAATGATGTAGTTCCGAATCGGTTGAAAAAGTTCAATCACCTTCAAACTGTCAACATTTCAAAGTTACCCTGACAGGTACTGGCCGCTTTGCAATTGCTTGATGGAAGAACCGATTTCTCAGCCACGAAACAGAGCATTAAAACGAGTCTAGTGGAGAAAAATGTTCGTACATCTCGGTACAAACTACCTTAAAAAAGTAACCTATTTTGCACCTCAAAAAAGGAGAGGGAGAAGCAAAAGAATAGACTGAAAAGCATCCTTTGCAAAACAGTTCCACCCACCATCGCCTAAGAGCAGGTAGAGGATTAGTTTCGCATGATTAACTCAGCATTGTCAGTGGGTGGTCGGCAGCACTAGTGACATTGACGGACACTGGGTAGTGAGGAGTAGCCTTAGCCCAATTGGTTCGCTTTTCCCTTCGCTTCAAGACCCTGTACGGAAGCGAACGATAAGGAAGCAAACTTTTTGACGTTGAGTTTAATTAAAAGTGCCGCTCATTTACAGTTCATTACACGGCAGGCGATGGAAATTTGAATCTTATTGGCAGGTGTTTTTCTTGTTTAATATCAGATCCTGCGTACCTGATGACATGAGCGCTGAAGTAGCGGACACTTAGTTTTGGGGCAGTGGCTTTTGGGAAAAAGTTAAATTCTTTTGGCTTCAAACTTCCGACAAGTTACTAGAAGTTTGACGTCCGTCAATCATGCAACGGGAAATTCTTGAGAAACAAACTATTCAATTAGCTTGCTCAATGAGCGTACGTAATGTGTTGGCAGCTTGAAGATGCCTCTAGTTCAAAATCTAGTTCTCGTACGGATGGTTTTGAAGGCTTGTAACTTCTTGTTCAATTCAACTCAGCACTAGCTTCCAGAACGCAAGAAGTAGTCCAGGAATTTTGATAAATCTGACATCCCGCTGCACAAAGCCTTTCCCACAGTAAGCGCATAAGCCCAAGTGGCGGCGACGCTAAATTACAGCCCTCCTCAACGGTTGGATAAATCTCTCAATAAATTTTCGTACTCTCAATCTGAAGGCACCCTCCAGGGAACTCCTACCATAACCGAGAGGATCAAGATCATCCGGAGCTTCTGCCTTCTGCCTTTGGTTTGCTTCTGGAATGCTTCACAAACCTCCCGGCTACGAGAAACCACGTTTATCGGAACAATCTTATCAGTAAAGTTACCTCGTTACTCTGGAGTACGGGCCACCCCGTACGCGAGCTCTTCGCCGAGGCGTACACTTTCACGGTTCGCAGTCTGGAGTTGGCGAGAGTAGAATTTATTTCCTCGTGACCGGTTCGCTTGGTGGTAGCGGTGGCTACCAGTTGCTTCAAGCTTCCCGGCCGTACCAATCCCGTACCATGTGCGTACTGTATAAAGCGAAAAATGGGAAGCTTTTCGGTGTTTTCGGTCGCTCAACTCATCGCTCAAAGTTTATCTTCAGAAGTCTCGCTGTCCTGAAGGTGCATAAGCGCTTGAAAAAAAAAATGTGGAAAGTGGACGATCTTCAAGAAACGATAGCGATCGTATCGAAGCTTCTATAGAGAGGGTGCTTGTTGTTAATATTCCACCGACCTCTACAACTCTGCTCTCCTCCCCAAGCCCAGTGCATTGGCCAGAAAGCATTGCAGCAAGCTTCTTGGAAAGGAACAACATGTAACGCTTCCTATGCTTCCCAAACAATGTGAATCTGCTTTCTTCATACAACGACCTACTTCCCGCTCCACCTTTTCTTATCAATGCATTTCGTTTTCTCCCTCGCTCTTTCTTCCCCCAGAAAAGGAAGATGAATCCATGAAATGTAGCGTTTTGTTCACATTTCATTCTTCTGCTAAAGAAAGGCTTCCCGCTTTACATTGCGTGTGTTCCATGCTTATTTTTCGATTTATTCTCGTCCGCGCAAAGAATGTCGGAATTTCCTTTTCCTGCGCCGGCGGAAAAAGGATCGTAGAAAAATGGTATAAAAATGGCTACCTTAGTCATTTTTCTTATCCCTTTACCCCCCATGTTACAACAAACACAGCGCCCACACACACACACCCGAAGACGGGTCCGACGTCTTGATAGACGTCTTTTGCCTGTCGACGTGTTCTTCACGAAAATGCGAATGAGAAAATTAATAACCAACTTGCTGGCTGGCTCGTACCGTTTTTCCGCGGCTGGCGGTGGAGGTGGGACAATGCCTCAACATTCTAATTCCGGAAAAAGCGGATAAATGTGAGTACGTCTCGCGACAGTGGAGGGGAAAGGAAATTCCTATTCAGTCCATTATTCTTGTCATGGAAAGCAGCGGACGTTCGAGTAGGAGATGAAGCGAGAAAATTGCACCAAAGTGGGAGGGGGTTGTGTCGTTCCGTGTAACGGCATCTGTTGCAGGAAGGAGCGCTTCATTTCATGGTTGGAAATTTCTTTAAATTGTTTTCCGATCATGCAGAAATTAAATCTATGTATGCGTGAGCATTATACTTCCACTGACTGGTATTGATTTTTGTGTTTCATCGCACTTTAAAACACGCATCGAACGCATTAAAGAAGATAGATGGAGTAAGGACAATTGAGATTTTAATTGCTATAGCTGGTCTTGACGCAGAAAAAAATGTAAAATGGATGAAATATTGTGAATAAAATTTAAAGACATTACAAAATTATGTACAGCCAATTAAAATTAAAATTATTTACAGCCAACAGCCAGCGTTTGCTAACACAACTTTCATCGGAGGGTGACTGTGCAGTCTTAGTGTCAAAAAAAACCTTTGTTAAATTTAAGTTCAATCTTCGAATACCATTGAAAAAGAATTTATTTACAATTGATGCATTAAATTACTTCAAAATGATTCATATATGCAATATCAAAACTTTCGTGAATTGCACTGAGAGTATAGTTTGTATGCCAAATGGTTCATAATGATGACTCTAAATTTTTTAATGAGATAATAAAAAAGATATTGATCATTTTGCTAATATAAGAATTAAAATAGCATACAAACTGTGACCATTAAATGAACTTAACTTCATACAAAAAGTCATTCCAAAGATTTTCTTTGTTATAAAGAGAGACCCTCTAATACAAAGTACTCCTTTTAACGTTTTTTCCAAAACGAGTCAATCAAAATAGCTAACGAATTTACCTTTAAATTATGTAATTTCGCATTATAAGCAAAAAATAATAAATTTTTGTTTCATGGTGGCAAAGTAAAATGATATATTTATTGAAAACTCCGTTTAGTCGTTTTTTAAAGTCGGTTAGGTAATGAAGAGTTTCGATAGTAATAATCGACAGTTCCGGCTTGATAAGCGGACAGGCGTTGCATGTTAGTATAGTTTATACTGATTATTGAACTTTTAAAGATTATTTAGTCTATTTGGAAATGAAGGTATACTGAAAATTAACTAAGGCATATCTGCTTCCAAATATATTTGAATCATAATTTCATTGTGTCCTAGCACTTTTTTTTATTATTGGGACCAACTATAATAGTATTAAGACACATGGAAAATTGCCCTACATAGCATTTTTTTTTTAATATGAACTAGTCGTCCATCTGAATGAATTTATTAATTTGAGAGCTTACTTTAATGTAAATAGGACGAAATCTGTTATCCTAGAAGCTTTGCGGTAGTTGCGTTATAATGGCATAAGGCCCAAAGCTGTTGTAGACGGTTTATTGTTCATCTGAGCTATCTACCGGTGCGACCATTGAAGTCTTTCACTAAAAAGAAAAGTATTCCATCAACCATGTTGAATATGTATGTTCGCAGTTTTTAGTTTGCGAAGTACAACTATTAAAAGGTGAAAACGCTCATTATTTTCACGGATGTAACTTTCAATCATAACCAAATTTACGTGAACCTGTATCAATTATTAGTTCCGTCAGCATATTTAAGACATAAAACCATCAAAGCGCATAAAAAACTATGTGTTTACACATCAATGACAGGCAACAAGCTTGACGAAAGTTCGGTTCGTCAAGTGAGAATTAAGAACGTAGGCGGAGAGGATAAGCGCGTGAGATGCAAGTGGCACTCATACTAAAGTTATAAATAGGACAAACATTATGAAATATAGCTCTCTTCCATTTTCGATTCCCCGATACAAACATGGTATTTATATCTCTGAAGCTGAACTAACGATCCGAAATATTCCCCGCGATTGTTCACTATATTAATTGAGAAAAAATAATAATTTATGAAAAATTTTAAAAATCGTTATCTCATTTGAGTAATACCGTAGGTTTTTGTCCACAGAGCGGTCCATTCAAATTTTACTCCTACATCATTTCCATCAACTTTGGACTTATTTCCAAATGCAACCAGAGTATGCTTAAGTGATCAAAAACGGTCACCCGTTTCATCTAGTGCATATTTCACTTTCCGTTTTGATAACCCTTTCTCTATACCTCTCTTAAAGACAATGCACAAAACCATGGTGAAGGTGAGTACAAAGATGCTTCCTTAATTTTTCTTTAGCGTTGCATCCGTGGAAGTGCAAGAGAGTAAGTTTCTGCTTTATTTGTTTGGCATTTTTCGCCACTATAATATGGCATAAAGATAAAGACAAAACGTAAAATCACCCGCTGCCCGCAAGTACACAATGGAACAGGCGAACAGTCTACACCGAAACGGGCCTGGTCCAGAGGTAGAGTGGTTGAAAGATCAGAAGCACTTTTCCCACTGTTGGCTTACGTCTCGCTTTCTTCCTACAGAGAAAAAAAAAACAATAATCCACCCGCAAGGCAGGGAAGGGAAAACAATGGAGCGAATATTATTATCATTATTGAAATTTCTACCTCACCAATAAGTGCAGCGTTTGCGCGCTTGGACCAAAATTTTATTGGCCACTGTGCGAGCGAGCATTGGCGTGTTCCGGTAGCACGCTGGGTTTTAATGTGCTCTTTTGTTGGTCTGTTGTTTGTTAAACCAAATCCTCCCCGTTGATTTGCGAAACTGTTCGGAGCAGAAGAGCAGAAAGTGCGGTTAGTTTGCACACCGTACAAAACATGCTCCGTGGAAACTTCGATTAGCCGACGACAAAGCGCATTGTAAGAGGGCTCCACTACCCTCCCGGGAGGGTTGATTATGATGGCATTGTGAAGGCGAGCTGGTATTGAACGGAAAGGCTCCCGAGAAGTTGCTGAAGCTGCAGAAAGAGCACAAAATCCCAACAGCAGCAGCAGCAGCAGCAGCAGCAGTCACTCACTGTACGGAGGATCCGAGGATCTTATCGCAAACTTTTACTTCCACGGTTCCGCAGAAGGTGAAACGCGTCTCCCGCACGAAAACTGTAGCAACTTCACTTCGGGGAGCGATATTCCGATAATAAACGACGGTTAGAACGGCAGCGTCGACCAGCATCTTAGCGGCCCGCGTTGAACTGGTCAAGTGAACGAGCGCTCCAGTTCCCGGTGCGGTTAGCCATTTTTCATTATCGTCCAGTTCGCTTATCAGTTGCATTCAAAATCATCCATTGTTTGTGTGTTTTTCCTTCTTTCGCTGTTTTTTTTGTATGTTTTTCTGAACTGGGTTTCGCTTCTTCTTCTAGCGAATGGCACACGATGATTGGGTAGCGAAACCTCCTGGTCAGTTTCTGACGCTTTTTCACCCTTTTGGAACAATGAGAATGAACGACGGTCGATACCTTTTGCGTTGGTGAGTTTTTAATAGGAATTTCAACCTCTTCGCTGCTGGACGGATTTTCTTTACTTCACAGATTGCTTTCCCTGTTTTGTTTTGATCTTTTGTTCTCTTTCAACTCTACTTCATGTCTTTCTTATCGATGAAGATATCAGGGTAGATCGATATAATTTAGAAACAATACGGTATGAAGGAATGGTTTGATACTGCTAAAAGAGAAATTTATTCCTTATTGTTTACTTGTTTTGCAACAAATGTGAATGATGCTTTAAGTAAAAACATACTCGATGATATAATTTGTTATTTTCTCATAATAATTAAGAGCAAATATTAACATAAACATGAAACACCAACAACGTATAAACTTAAAAAAAGCAAAGTTGATGAAATCGTTTTTAATTTAATTCAATTTAATTTTTAGTTTTAATTGATGTTTCATTTATTTTAATTTATTTACTTTCTTTTATTTATGTTTTTTAACACTTGTAAAAGAGGATAAATTAAGACTACATTCTTTGTACAATTCACTTTGCGTTTTATATAAATTTAAGCTGACGAGTGAAAGGTGAAAATTTTTTAAATACAATGAATACTAACAGACAAGAAAGCGTAACATGAGTATAAAAACTTTTTTTTTACTTTTAGCTTGTAAGTGTACTACTAAACTTAATTTTAAACAAATATTTCCTTGAGAAGTCTATCTAAAGGACACTGAACAAAAAAAGCTGGAAAAGTTCAAGGTGCAAGGTCAAAAGTCCAAGATCAATTAGTTACATGATCCAATAGATGATTCAATCCAACAATTAGGAAGCTAACAATAAAGTAAGTCATTGAATTGATTTGAATTATTTTATTTTAACCAGATTAAAAGAAAACATTAAAAACTCTTAAAATTTAAAAGGTGAGTTTTTTCGTTTATTATTTTCTTTTTTACTTATTTCATTCCATCAATTTAATGAAAATCCATTATTGCATCTAATTTGTTGCAGCTGTTTCTAAAATAATAAAAACGATAGAACTTCCTTTTTATTGAGAATTGGTTAAAAAAAAACTATTGTTTGAATGTTCTTTAGTTTTAACTATAAACATAACAACTTTTACGTAATTTTTTACTAAAATACTGAAAAATACATCGTTTTTAAATTAATTTCTGAGGTAAAGTCCAGGATGTAATAAACCGTTTAAATTGCTGATAAAATAAGTAATTCTTGAAAACCAGCAAAAATAATGTTTACAAATGTCAATACTGTGGTCAATTTTTCCAATTACTTGCATCACATCCTAGCAAGTCCACAGCGTACGTTTATCACAATTTACAAAAGCTTATCTTAAGCGAACCATCCTCGACTCGTATTAATTCGAATCGATTGCAACAATCTTACCTTTAGCAAACAATCGCTCTAACGGGAAAATCTCGCCCACATCTTGACCTTGGCAGTGCATACCTTACCTTCCCCCGGAGGGTTGGTATAAAATGCGGGCCACCATTGCCTGTGCAGGCAATGTGTCGATTGCGTTCGATTCATCGCGCACGGTCCGTGCAACGGGCCAGCAGCAGCAGTTGGCGAAACCAAACAGAGTCAAGTTTGCGCCGGGCGGAACGATTGTCAGATGAATATTTATTCGACTTCAACTCCGGTGCCGGCATCGAGGTGCAGCTCCAGCCCGCAACGACCACAGAAGGCCCGGAAGCGACCCGCAGCCTAGGAATATTTATTGATCATCGATAGTCGATGGTAACCGTTCCGTTGACTCCGAACGCCCAGCCATGCCGGTTGCGGTGGGTTCATTTTCGTTTTCATTGCCCGTGCCGCCGATGACTTGAACCGAAGGGCCTGAAATGAAGGATCGAGCGCCCCCATAGGCGTCATGAATTAAAGATGAGTTTCCGCGCTGGCCAAATCTTCTGTGGCCAATTCCCGTAGATTTGCTCCACCGCGTCCGTAGTCCACGTCCGTCTAAACCCTGAAGCGTCTTTAAACTCTACGGCACACTCTTTTTTGAGGCGAAAAATGATGTGGCCACAAATGTGCGAACCCTCGGGAGGAGTCGTTGCTGCCGGCAGTGCAAACAGTGAAGCTGAATTATTCAACAAACGGCACACGGGAAGGATACGGAAACAAAGATTACGGAGCGAAAGAAGTCAAAAGGTGCTAATCACATGATGCTTCCCCAAGGAATGCGACCGGAAGGAGGCGCAGGACGTGCGTTTCAGTTTATTTGTTGCTTAACAGGTTAAATTCATGTAAGTTTAATCGTGCCCAATGGAGGTCGATGGGTGGTAAACAGCGGTTGGCTCCCGGACGCTTCCCGGAGGTCAATTTTATTATAATCAGTTTCCCGACCATTTGCCGAAGCTGCTACTCTCTCACAGAGCCACGCGCATGTGTGTGTACGCACGTGTGGGCCAAAACACGCCGAACATCAACTGTGACCTGATGCTCTTGTTATCCACATCCTTGGTTTGATCAAAAGAATATTTCACCCTTTTGCTGGCGGTGGGATGACTGTTGTGGGCAGAAGATTGGGAAGTTCCTTCGGCGAAATCGAAACGTCGAACCGTTGTAATCCTTTTAAATCAAAACAACTTTTGATCTTACGCATGAAAGCCTTGTTTTGATGTGGCGTGGTAGAGTGAAGAAGAAGAGGGACAAGATTACATGGAACACGGATAAGAAGCTTTTCATAATAAGAAGCTGTGTGTTTGTCATGCTGTTTTAGGCTTCTTTTGGACACGATTGACAGAAGGGGTTGATGTTTAAATATGTATGACGCACGTTTAGGACACTTGATGTTTCTTGCAGTTTAGCTGTCAATTTCATTGTTTAAAGTGTCATTTAAAACATCATTGCTAAATTTTAAGTTATTTTACTGTTATTTTAGAAGATTTACTATTTACTTGATTCTCCTTACCAATTGCTATCGTCACTTACTTTCACCGTCAGTTTTCATCTTTCTTTAAGTGTGATAGAGTTCATTTGCTCATTTCAATCTGTTTTTTTTTTTATTATAAATGATGGTTTTGCTTTTTGTTTTGTTTTGTTTTGTTAAAGAATTTTTTTTTTCATTTTTTTTAATTTATAAATATGAGCTTTGTGTAGTTTGCGTTTTGCGGTTGCTACTTGTTTGTTTTTTTTTTTTCTTGTCTAATGCGCTTTTTCCTTCGTTTCAGACTTTATTATTGAATTTTCGTTGATATTCTTTTTAATAAATTGCTTCCCCCATGTTTTTCTTTTTGTTCACTTATCTCTTATTGAATCGTAATGTATTTTTAGAAAATTATAAGCTTTTTTCCTTAAAAAACATTTTTTTGTTGGTTTTTTTCTTTGCAATACTTTCCATCTTACCAGTTATCGCTGCTTATTTTCCATTCATTATAAAAGTCAATGTTTAAATTTCATTTGAGTTTCATTCATATTAGTTTGTTTTGTTCGATGTTTTTCTTAATTTTTTGAATAATTTTGCTAAGTGCTATTTATTGTAGTAGAAACTGCGTTTTGGCTTAATTATTGAAACATATATATATATATATATAAAATGGTTACCAGCAATGTTTGCTCCTGTAAAATCTGCGTTTTCTTTAAATAGAATCTTACATGTGAAATTGAAAATGAAATTGAAATTTGGGCAAACAGTTCACCTTGCATTAAAAATAGTATGTATTCCATGAGTTATATGTCTTTATTCTTTTAAGAGCACTGAGTTATATGTCTTTATTCTTTTAAGGCACTAGCCTTGCTTGTTTGGTCCACGTGCAACTAACAATTCATCCAACACACAACAAAAACAAAATAAAACCCTTTTTCGATTATCATTTGCTGCGCCACAAATTGATAAATCCTTCGTGTGGGTCGCTGAGACGTTAGTTTTCGCCTCTACAAAACGGAAACGGAAAGGCTATTTTCGGCACTTCCAGGAACTTCCACCATCGCACACAAGAAACCGTAGCAGACCATCGTAAATTCCAAAACAAAAGAAATCACTGACACACACAGGGGCATACACACATATCGACCACGGCACTGGCACTTTTCCGTGATAGAGGAGAGTGAAAACCCGATTTTGCTCATCATTTCGGTCACGATAAACGTGGGTGGAAGATTTTCCATTTCGGTTTCCATCCGAAGATACAGCCCCCCCAAACCGGGGCTGGGTTTGGAGCTACCAGATTGAGGAGTGCAAATTGTAAGACTAGAAAGGGCTTGACCTAACCAGCACAATCTTGGACCATCTTGGGCTTTCAATCTTCTCAACAGCTTGATAGGTTTGCCGGAGCTAGAAAATACAAAAGCAGAAAAAAAGAAAACTCCAATCCCCAGCGTTGTTTTTCACGTGCTAAAATTTGTGCAGAGTCAGCAAAACATGATGTCGATTCAATTTTGGGATTTTAACCTTTGACCATAGATTGAAGTTTCCGTGGTGGCACCCAATCTGGCAAGGGAGGGAAACAGGGTCGATGACGTAGGCAAAATTTCGGACAAAAATCAAACAAAATTCCATCGAGGTGGACCTTACGCGAGCCGGTGTTTCATTGGATTTTGCTGTGAATCGTTCAAAATAGAATGGCACGCAGGCGACGGTGCCGTGATTCGAATGGACTTTGTCAAACATAGCTCGGTTAGGCTTCATTTCAATTCCGGGTTCCGAGCGCGGTGACTACGGGTGAAACGGTGCTGCTAATCCGTTTATCAGTATATTGTTTTCCATCAGGTCTAAGTGTCCATTTCGCTGGCTCGTGTTTTGAATACGCCCAGACGTAAGAGAGAAAAGCAGCAAACCGCAGCAGTTTTTTAGCCTCTAGAAATGTGCCCAAGTGAAGGTGACCCTAGCAAATTATTCGCATGCTTTCGTAACAAAATAAATAGGATGAAAAAAATGGAAACAGAGGATGGCCATCGGTAAATAGGATAGATTGTTGACAGGGAGGGGAAAAATGGACGAATAGTTTCAGCAACATTTGTCCAAAGAAAATATTAAGCATAAAAGCTGTATTTTATTCGAGAAAAAATTAAAGATTTTCATACGTTAGCATATTTGGAGTATTTGTCTGTTTATAAGCATTGTTAATGCTATGGAAGTTTAAATTACTGCACTACATCAGGAAAGATATTGCTTTTAAAGTATAAAGACACCTTAATTTTGTATTTTTTTCATATAATCAAATAAAGAAAACTTTGATCGTGTTTTGTGTTATTTTTATTTAACTTTTTAAAATTTTTAATTTAAAATTTTTTTCATGAAAAAGATTAAAAAAAAGTTCAATGATTGAGTATTCTTTACAAGCAATCCTTTTTTTATTTTTTTATGTTATGCGAATTTTATTTTCAAAGATCTTTTTTGTCATTATTTTACAAAAGTTTTCTTTTTCATGGAATGTTCATGGAATGTTCTGAACGATTTAGAAATAACGATAATATTTCGAAATTGTCTAATAAGGTTCACCCATCAATAAAAAATGCTTGATTTAATTGGTTTGATGATATACTGTAAACTAACCTTCTTTATTGTCTGATTTTATTTTCTTACCTTATCATGCTTTTCTGAATGTTATTGATTTTATAAACTTATTCATTTGTATCTTTTTTGTCATCTAACTATTTGTTTAGCATTTAGTTGTTTCCTCGTCTAATTATATCGTGTTTGCTTATGGTGATTGTTACACCGTCCAACCATAATATTTTGATTATTCTTATTTTGATTTCCATAGCATGACACTAAGTGTAATTTTACATTATGCTATCAAGACTGAATCTTATAAAACTTTACAAAAAAGCTTTCTTCAACCTGATCAACATCAACCTGTCAAAACAAACAATTTTTTTTATTACCTCACTACTTTAAAAAAATCGTAAATATTGTCGTTTGTTTTTTTTTCTGTAAACTGCAACGTTAAATAGTTGACTAAACTCTTTAACATATACTTTTTATTGAAAAAGCAATAGTTACACAATTTTCATTTTTTTAATAAACACTAAACATTACGACCTGGAAGTTATTAATTAAAACATGAATATGAAATTAAATGCCTCTTGAGGCTTCTTGTTACCCAAATTAATTTTGCAAATAATTCGAACAATTTTCTTCCAATATTGGTACACATAATACTTCGTTAGTAGTTCCTAAAAATTGAATGCCAAAAAAAATGTTCCATTGCGCCTGAAGTTATGCAATGATATGAAAAGGAAATCCTTCTATAATGCCTTCATTAGCATGATTTGAAATCTTTTTGATTTGAGTTTGAAATTTAAAAAAATAATCAAATGGTTAATTATCTAAACCAACCATCAATACTTTCCTTATAGAAATCATGTCAAATAAACGTTTATTTTATGATCATCGTCGGCCAGATTGGTCAAAGCACATAACATGCTGATTATTTGCAGCTGAACTGAAACATTATTCAAAGTACAGTTAATAGAAAATTAACCCAAAATGATTTTTCATACCATAAACAGAACTTCGTTGTTTTGGCATACATAGTACGTCACTCGCCACTTAAAGTGTCCACCGATTGACGCATGGTTCCCTTGTAACCTCTGTGGCACCTATCACTACAGCTACCTCGGCATGAACTCTGTCAACTCATCCTCCACAAAGTCATTCGCACCACCAGCATCGCTTTGCGAAGCGCAAGCTTCTCTGTCTCCCACACTTTACAAACGCAACTAAAGAAAAAAGCGATAGTAGAAACAAAACAAACTACCCGTGGAACAGTGGCAAGCGCCCCGCATGTGTGCAGCGGCGCAGATAATTTAATGCGATTAAATTTGTAATTGAAAATATATTCCGCGCCTCGCTTGTTAGTGATGAATAATTCACGCCACTTCAAAACCCGCCCCACCGGTGTGCCAACGCCGGGGAGGTCTTTTTAATGCCTCTTTACCTTTGCTGATCTTCTGCCCGCCATGGCCGCCACCAGTTCGGCCATTTTTGCTGCACTCCGGCTGGGGTGTTGGTAGAAAACAAAGATGGCTGAACCAATTCGGGTGCAATCACTAGCCGGGAGGGAAAAACCTTTCGTACAATAAATTATTGCTCTCGAGCTTTCGGGTTTCGTGTTTCGAGTGTTCCTATTCACTGGCTGTGGGAGGGTGAGATTCACTCAGGTGTAAATGTGTGCCGAAAGAAAAACTTAGTTTACACTAAAGGAAAAGCGAGGTGAAGGCACCTGTCGGTCCCCTTGGGTCGATAGTCGATCCGAAGGGATACCAACTTGTAGCTGAATTTTCCATAATGCTCACCTTCTTTTTTCCATTTTTCCATTTTCCGTTTGTAACGATTCGATATGGCCACGGCCGCTCGGTGCACACTCATCCGGCCGATGCTCTCCAGAGAGGATGAGCCCGAAACAAGCATAAAAATAAATACCATCCACACAATCGGCGGGCGGGAGTCCCAGACAGACTGTTAAATTGCAAATTCCCCCATGTAGAAAACGGTTTCGGGAACGGGCTGGGCGTCGAAAAGAGATTACCCACACCCACAGCTGCCTTCCTGTGTGGCCATTGCGTGAAAATGGACACGTGGCGTATTACAGCAACAGCAAACCGGGAGAAAACAAAACAAAACCGTCCCGTTTTCTTCGCTCCCCACAAAACAAACCCACTGTGGCTAGGTGGCTAGATATAAAACACATTCAATTCGATTCCGGTTCCCATTCCGTGGAGGAGCATTCCCTTTGGTTCGGTGGTGCGGTTCCACGATTGGATTGGAATTGTTTGCAAATTTGTTAAATTTTCAGACCCAAATTAGATTAGATTGATTTCCCAATTCCAGCTGCACAAACCGTGGTATTTTGTTAACATTTTTGCCGTGACCGAGAGGTGGACGGCTGCACTTTTTGCTCCCTCGCCGGGCGTGTGATGCAATATTGAATTGAATGTAATGCTTTGCCACTCCGCGTCCTGGAATTAAAGCGCACCGGCATCCTTCCATTCATCCTTTGAACGGTACGATATAACCTTTTTCCCTGTACCCATCCTTCACCAGGAGTATTAATGCTTTTCTATGAAGTCTTTCGTTCGCTGTAAACGCTTCGCAACGCTTGAGTACCAATGAAATTTTAATCAGCTTTTAGAGCAATTGCAAGTGCACTTTTTCATTGGTTCAGGAAACCGAACAACGAACAGGGTTGGTTTGTTGCGCCGTTTTTATTCATCGTATTTTCGCAATCGGCTAGCGCATAAAACTGCAAGATTTTTTTTAAAGTTTTTTTTTGCTGTTTTACTTTCTTTTGAGGTTTTTATTTACTTCTTTTTAATTGAAAATCTTTCTTTCAGTGGAATTTGTTCATCTTGAATTTTGAAGCTACCTTTATTGAAGTAAAGGTTAACATGTCAAACCTTTTTTGAATTATTATTGCTTTTAATTGTATGTAAGTAGAGAAGCAATACGTTACACAGAATAAAAAGTGTAATAAATTAATTTTTATTAGTGTAACATTGAAACCAAGACAGGATTAGTTTGTAGTGGTTCGGCAAACTAGCTCATATTTTTCTGTAAAACCGTTTATTTAACATTTAAAAACGGAAACTCAAATAAAATCTGTTGCTAATTAGAAACAGCGTTGTGTTGCTGTGAAGCAAAGGTATTATTTTTCCTTTTTTTTTTTGTTTATATTTACCTATTGTGAGGCAAGTGGTTCAAAATCAAGTGCTCATGAAATGCATAAATAACGCGTTTTCCTGCGTTTTCCTCCGTTGAAAACTACTTAAAAATAATTTTACTCTAATTGTTAATTTTTAAAAGCTGATTTAGTGTTGATTTATTACAGCATTTGAAACTTTGCTGCGAAAACGGTTGCTTTGCATGTTTTATTTAACCAACTTACGTTTTAGAATCCTTGTGCCAGAATTATTGTTGAAGCTTGCTGAGCATTGGAAAGGAGCAATAATTCACTAGCAATTAGTCATCTAGCAACTAGTTACGAAATTTTAATTTACATTATTATCACACTTTTAAGAGAAATTTTTTGATTTTAAATGAATCTTCATTAAGCTACAAATAAAATCTTTGATGCCGGCTCGGTGGTCCAGTGGTAACGGCGTAGGGCTGTCAAAAGGCCCGTCGACAGTTCGAATCTCATTCGGACCACTACCGCGCCCCATACGCAGGATTGACTATTCTGCTATGGGTACACTTAGTCACAACTCCTCATACGCAGGATTTACAATCTTGATATGGACGGGTACACTTAGTCACACAATACGGCCTGGCCGTCACTACAGAAAAAAAAAAAAAAAAATAAAATCTTTGATGTTTATGGTTTTTATTAGATTAGAACAAAACAGAGTTTGTATGATATTCATTCATTTTAGGAACATGAGAATTACAAACACGGATGAAATTAAAAAAAAAAACAGAATCGTTCTGAATGTGCATAATATACTATTTTATATACTTGGTTGGGATACAAATTATAATGCTAGTTTTCTTCTGGAGGTTTAGCTGATTTTGAAATAATAATTTAATACAAATTCATAACCTTCATTCTTTTTCTTTTGCTGCTGTGTTTTCACTTTCAGAACATGGAAAATATTAATAATTATTAAGCAATAATTCATTTCAACGGACATTATAATATCTCAAGTGTAATAAGAAAAACATCTAAATTTGTAAAACAAACTTATAATATAAATACAGTACTTTTTATCCAAAAAGGAAAGATCTTCTCTCGCATTTTGTCCCTTGATGCGCTGAGTTTGTGACATTTGCCATCTGCACCCATCAACCGACGTGCGCAACTGACTTGACTTGAAGAAGGATGATTTCTTATCAGTCATCATCACGCGCCATAAAAATATATATTTTCCCTTTTTAATTAGATCACCCTCTTACCGTACCGTCTACCCCGCTCACTGGAAGGTGTAATGAATGGATGCAATTCATTTCACCAACGCACCAAAGCCTCTCTCTCTCTCCACCCTCAACTATCATTATCATTCATCAACGGAGTTTGTGCCATTGGGAAACCAGCTTGGGAAGCGTGCAGCAAGCATCTTGGCTGACAACATGCATCATTTCCGGTAGCCAGCCTCCTCTCTACTCGGAAGTGCATCGGACGGTGGCGGGGTAGATTGGAAGAGTTTAATGAATTTGTAATCACTCTTCACACGGTGCGCTGAAGAGATCCGACCAGATTCTCACACTGCAAATGTCTACAATAATATTATGAGTTAACCATCTCCGTTGCATCCTAAGGGCGTGAGATGTGCGAACGTAGATGAGCGAAATTGTTCCACATCACTGGCCGGAGGCTTGCAGGTAGGTAGGTGTCCTTTATCCTTCCAGCCGGTACCCCATTTTAATTACATTTTAGTGTTTAATGTGAAGCGCATCGGATGCCGGTTCGTTGTTTGACTCGCGCAGATAGGAACCGACGCAGCAGGAGTGCTGGTTCTGGTAGAACAATTAAAAATCATTTGTGCAGTGTAAAGGCGAGTTTGCGAGGGAAGCAAGCGCGAGGCAGGAGTGCGTGTGACAACGTTCTTTCATATATGTCGCGCCTTTCTTAGCGCCATCGAGCGCCGTAGTGTTCGGTGTGCAGTTTTAATGACAGTTTTAATTGCATTTCTAATGATTCATTATTGCTTCCTGATTGCTGATGGGTACGAAATGCACTTTGCTCGCCTTCCATCCATACGCCATATTGGTGGAGTTACTATTGACTCAAAGATCCCCC
>KB669914.1:244214-273368 GCA_000349105.1 Anopheles epiroticus
CCCCCCCCCCTTCCTGCTCCCCGCTCGGCTTTAGGGGATTGATTTTCAGTGTACGGGAAATGAGAATTGGTTACCATCTTCTCGGCGCCTCGCAATTATATACCTAGAACAATATAAAGGAAGTAAACTAACATCCGTGCAGAAATTGAAACGATTGCTAACTGACTGCCTACGGTGTTGACTTTGACTCTTTGGAGCAGGTTTTCAACCCCCAAAACCAACGCCATAATCATCATCGAAAAGTGATCGCTTTAGATAATAATGCAGAATAAAAGTTTTAATTGCAACACTTCTTTCACCGCTCTGTTTCGGCCGGTTGCCTTCTCGCAGGCGCAACGATAATTAACCCGCGGTCCGGCGAGTAGTTTAATTATTTATATTTTCAATTAAATTCAACAACCTCGCCTTAATGCCACCTACTCAAGTCGGTCAAAATGTTTAGAACACCCCACTCTGCCACAGCTGGAGCAAACCGCCCTATTGCGAAGCATCTCTAATAGCTTCAATTTGATGCTTTCGGCCTCCTGTGCATTGTTTTCTCGTCTGTTCTTCATGCAAAAGTTTTCCCACCCAAGCCTATAGGTAGAAATAGACCCGTGGCATAAGGTGGCTAAAATTGCTTGGATAAGTTTGTCGATTTTTATATTGCGCTAGTGTTTTAGCGCTCTAATTTAGCCACTGAAGCTAGAGAATCGTTTTATGGTAGGCGGTTTGCCTACTTTTAGGGGTTAAGTTGTGCAAGGGTGGTGCGCATAAAATTCTTTTGCCGTTAATGATATTATCCTGTTGGCATGAGAAGTTAAATGTTATGAAGGGAAGGCTCGCATTGGGTACGGAGTTGATGCTCACTCGACCCTAACCTTCCCCCAAAAAAAAAAAAAGTGTATTCGCACGCTATCTTGCGATCCGATCGCCAAACATAACGCGAATGTCTCGGCAGGGTGTCTATTTTATCATGGCGACACCACCACCACCACCACCTTCAACAACAGCAACTTGCTCTTGTTTGGCAGCCCATCTCGGTGCCCATTTTGCACTCTGTTCGCGGCCTGTCCGCTGGCACAACGGGATGCCATCAACGCGCGGTTACGCGGTCCCGTGTGCGGTGGGGATCTTCATTTGGATCTTCGCTAATTGCCTACGCAACGGTCGGCTCAATCTATTAACGATGTTTAACTCATTAACGGAACAAGCGTCACGGCAGTAAACACAATCGCTGGTGGAGGTGGAGGCTCACGGTTGTCTTCCAGTCGTTTTTTTTGCTTCGCTCTCCGTTCTAGAGCGCTTGAGAGTTCTGAGAAAAATTTGACAGCACCTTTGGAAAGTGCGAGTCGTAAAGCCCGAAAAACAGATACTCGCGAGATGATTAATGAACAGTCTAATATTCAGCCGCGTGCGGGACAGCGAAGGGTGCGAAGGTGTTGCGATGAAGGACGATAATGAACTCCGTTTGCCGTACCGGGGGGCTCACGTGCGATCTCCTGTGCGGAACTGTGGCACCGAGTGTTGAATTTCAATCTTTCCGAGAGACCCTTTCCCTTGGGGGTCATAAGGGTAATACGCGGTTGTGATAATTGTGGGCGAGAAAAAGCAGCCACGTAACGGATCAATGTTCGACAAGCGTGAAGAAAACTGCAGTTGCATCTCGATCGCATCGACAACAATTCCTTCGAGCTGCATCCGGGATGTTTGTTGCTTTTAACCGGGTCAAATGATTGATGCGATCAGTAATTATCATGCTATCAATGTGAGGGAATGGGTTCAGATTTTTTCTTTCAAAAAAAAAAAACAGGGCAACCCGTTCGCCTGACGCATGTCAATGCTTTGTAGGAGAGAAATGGGGATTTTTTTTTGTATACTTCACACTCACAGCATAAAATCGTGACCTGTCTGTGGCGCTAGACAGCTGGCGCCAGGATCGTTTGTTTCCCGGACCCATGTGCCGGAGACTATTTTACACATGTTCGAGTGTGTTTTTTTTTTCAGTTTTGGTACAGAAGAATGCTAATGATGTTTCTAGTGGATTGTTTTTTACTGCTTTCTCTTGCTTACAAACAGTTTGAAGGAATTTGATGAATAGTTTGAAACGTTGTGGGACAGAGAACATGGTTGAACAAATCGTCATAGAAACTTAATGGCAGAGCCTGTTTGGATCGTGATACTTGAGCTGACTAAATTCAATTACCAAAAGCAGTTTTGAGTATGGTTTAGGCAACCGTCGCAATTATTTTTATCTTTTTTATATTGTTTATATTAGAAAATGCTTAAACCCTTAATTTATTTGTGAAACATTTGTGAAACGAGAAACTAGAATCCGGAACAAAAAAAAAAACAAACAATTTTTTAACAGCAAATTTATTTTTTTAGCCCCGTACGTAAACAAACTGTCTTTTTGAAGGTTTAACTGATTGTTATTAGGTTAAAATTGGCAAGAATAATTAAGCATCACAGAATAATCTAGTAAAGAACATGTTCAACTAGGATATTACATGTTCAATTTTTTTTAATTTAGTAGTAACGGCCAGGTCGTATTGCTGTGATAGATGTTTAATTGTTGTGCGTAAATTCAACATCAATAATCAAATACAAGCTATGCAGTGCCTCTTATAACGACATATTCCACAGAAAAAAATAGTTGTAGAAATGATGTGGGTTTGGAATTTATCATTTTACGATTACTTAAATGATTTTTAATGAAATATTTCACAGAAAAAATGGTTGTAGAAATGATGGGATTTAACATTTTACCCTTACTGAACTGAATTTGAAAATACAATTTTCATCGTCATCCTAAATTAACAGCAAACCCAACAAAAAATTTCATGAAATACTTTATTTTATAGTAATCATAATCTAAAAACAAATCTTAAAAATGTTGAAGAAGACTGGGAAAAATCACCCATCAATATAAAAAATTTAATAATTTCCATTGTTTCGAATTGGTATAGGTATGGCATAGGACAGTAAGGATAAAACAACAAACAGATAAAACAGATGCAATGGAAGACTACAAAAGTATACATAACCAAATACAAAAGTATGATCAATTTTTGATTTAAGCTTAAAATTAGTATCGTATCATATCAAATTCTACTTAATTGATGTTTGATTTGTCCCAAAGTGTACATATTAAAAAACAATATTTTTAAAATATTGTTAGAAATTTGTTAAAAGGGTTCTTTTCCAATTTTGTAAAAAATGCTGAAAATTTTCATTGTTTTCCGAAAGTAAATGTATGACTGAGGTGAATCTCAATAATAACAATAAAGCTTGTGCTTAGCTTAATCCTGTTCAGCCTATTCTGTTTTCCAAATATATATGTAATCCTAAACTTTTTCAATATACTCAAATCCAGAATTTACACAAACACAATTGGATTTCTTTAAAAAAACATGTTATTTTATGTGTATGTTAAAATCCAATTTAGGATGATTAAAAAGCCTGTCAAAAGTTTTACAGCCAAAAAATCAAAAACTTATCTAATACCTAATTCAATCTTCTTACTAAAACTCTTAAAGGGCAATGAGTTCCTCTCCTTTCATTTTATATTATATCCTTATCCTTTTACATAATTTTATCTTAATATTGAATGTTTTTCTAGGAAAAACATTAAATATAATATCCTGAATTTTTCATAATGTATTGTAATTAAAGCACAGATGTAATTAGTGGAAAAAAACAAAAATTTACTGGAAGAATTTTCGTCCCATGGGAGCTTCATTTAAATAATAATTGAAACTTATTTCCTGTATATGAATCAGTCAGTTTCAAGTTTCAATCATCATATGCACTATGCTGCTCAAAATGAGTTACAACATCTAAGGAAAAAAAATTAGAACATTAATTGGTTTCCACAAAATTCTAAACATTTCAAATCTTTTCATTCATTACACGTTTCTCCTTGTTTCGGGTTGCGTATCCCATTTTGTATAAATATTGATTTTCACCCAAAGTTTTTCTTGCTTTCTGAACTAATTAAGGAGTTCGTGCACCATAACTTAGCACTCCCAAAATAAACAACCATCCCCTAAACACCTCGTTCCAAGAAAACGACCAGCTTAAACCAACACCGAAAGGACCGATCGAATAAATTGCGAAAGGAATTCGATGGGAAAATGCTCTCCAGTGCATCGCAAATGATCCGCCCCTGGCACCATAACTCAAGCAAAACCGCGTCCCAGCCCCGTGTGTCCCGGAGTGTCCATGCTGCATGCTGCCCCTAATCCTCGACTAATTTCCTTCACCATCGATGCCCGCGTACCGGTTCCAGCAAAATAATATTCATCAATTTTATGACCCGTTCCGCAGGCCCACGGCAAGGTGCCGGTGGAGTGTTTGTTCGGTGGCGTTCGCCTTCGCGTTTTGTTGCGCGGTCTCGACAGCCCGACCACACCTGTCCACCCGTGCAACGCTTAAGTCCGGCGCACAAGCGTGTTGAAATGTTGTACACTTTGTGGTGAGGACGGCCGCGAGAAACCGCATTACCTAATGAGCAAGCCTATTAGGCTTCCAATCGAACTGCGAACATCGGTCGGAAGATCGCGCCATGGAACAAGAACAAGACGGTGCCTCCAAGGTGGCGCGCAGCGTGACCCGCAACGAGACGGCAGCACACACACACACACACACACACGCCTCCGGAGTGTGAGTGCGTTAATCTTCCGCGAGATACTAATCTAACGCGACGAACTCGTTGTTCGGACATGTGTAGCTTGAATAAATTATCAACTTGTTTCGGGTGAAAGATTCCGGGAAGGCAATTAATTCTCGCGAGCCACTCTCTTTCCTCTCTCTTTGCACCCTCTCCAAGCGTCTTTCCGAAGAGGATACTGCCACGGGAGGGCTAGGGTCGACGGCTGCTATCGGCCAGACGATCTGGACGCGACCTCCGGGGATGGGTAATGGACCCCCGGGAGCCAACGGGGTCCGGTCAGCTTCCTACCGTGAGCTTCCGTGGAAGCCGCTACCAAAACGGATCCCATCCCATTGCTTCGAGCTCGCGACTAACCCAACAAAAGAACGAAGAAAAAAGGCAGCGATCTTCTCTGTGCGTAGGGGCGGGATGATTTGCCGAAGGAACGGAGCGTCAGAAAAGGAGAGCAAGGCAACAGTCAAACGCGGGCTCGACTCATCCGCACACGCTTGATATACTGACATAATTAATTTTTATATCTAATTAACCTGAAATAATTTAATGTTCCAGCTGAACGCAGTTGTCCGGACACTCACAATGCTTTCTACCCATTGTCACAACCGAGTACCATCGTTCGGAATGGAGCTCTCAGACAGAGGGCAAAAAGGGTTGATTTTTATCTTGAAAGAGTCATTGCTTTCATTGGAGCGTCTAGGAAAAGGAAGAAACGAATTGAGATCGTGGCATACTTTGTGGGCGAGAGTTTCATGTTTCTAAGCAGTAAAGGTATCATTGATGACAAAAAATTTTGGGTTTTCTTTTCAATTGAAACCCAAATAACTGTCCTTATGATTAATTAAGGAGTAACGGCAAAAAAAGAACGATTTATAGATCCTGTCTTAGTTTTACAATCCTTTTCTTTATAGTCATTAAAAAATGTTTCGTCCTTAACTGTAGCAGAAATATACAAATGATTAACTGCATATTTGCATGACCCAATTATGAGTTAGATGAGAAAAATATAGTGGAATGCGAATTAAGGGCATTTTTTTTAAATAAAGGTTCAAAAGAAAGAAAGGTTAACTACAATGACTACAAAGCAAACAGGATTTGCTGATATACATTATATTAATTCAATTAATCATTATATTTATATCTTTGAAATTGAATAAATTGCAACGTTTTTGTATCGTTTTGTATCGTTGTTTTGTAATTGCAACATCATTTTTGTATTGACAAACTTTGTAAAGTATTGCTGAAGGCTTTACTATTTTACACTGTTTTATTCATATAACATTATGAGAGTAAAACCTTTATGACTATCTGTTTTTATTACTTAACTTACACATGATAATTGATGCTATACTAAGACTTAACACAATAAACAAAAGACTAGGATTTATGTTGCCTAGAACAGCTTCAAGAATAGTCCAAAATCAGGTATGCACAAACTTTGCTTTAAAAATACCAAAATTTAGAATCAAAGGCATGCAACACATAAAAAATTAAAGTTGAATAATCAAAATGTGTAAAAATATTAAGTTACTTCTCTCAAATCATTAAAAAAGCCTGCAAAGAAGTCAAGAAGGTCTATGACAAATCCGGACATGTTTTGCGTTGCACTAACGCGTTCTCCTCCAAATTAAAAAGCAGCAAAAAAACGAGCAGCAACTCATTTGTAAAAAGACGCGCTATTTGGCATGATTTATGTAGTTTTTTAGATTCGACTGGTAACTTTTCTAAACGCATTGATGCGTAGCAAAGAAATAAAAATAATGTTAACACTAGCCAACACAAGCACGTAAGTAAGTACACTAGTCACCTTTTGGTCTCCATAGCCAATACACTTTAAATTCAACATTTAGTCCTTGTGTTCCGTTTAAAGTAAAAAAAAATTGAAAAACATCGTTGAAAAATAATTTAATGCAATCAACACTTCTTCTACGACGTTAAATTCATTTCAACACGATGAAGGAAATGATCATAATTTATTCAAATGAAAAATCATTAAACCAACGGTAGATTTAAAAATTATTTGCAAAAAAAACACCGATAAGCATCAAGATGCGGTTTCTGCTTCACAAGCTGTAAGACACTCAAGAAAGTTTCAATGCAGTTTTTATGAAATGTCTCGAAAACTGGACGAATGTGCGTCCTGAAGAGCTTTTGACACCAAAGCTTTTATTATTTCCTATAGGAATTCCACCATTTTCTAAAAAGACAATCCAAAATTCCATAACACATTCCAATCTAAAAATAAAAACGTCAAAATAAATAAACTATTTTGCCATGTGTATGTTTGTTGAATTAAAATAAGCATTTTTTAATCTATTCATTATTTAATTTTAAGCAATACGGTCTGACCGTTACAGCCGAAAAAAAAGTGTTAAACGATGAATATAATACGTTTTTTTGACTTTTTAGATTTTAAGTTGTTTCTTAACCCGATTCAAAAATAAAAAAGAAGAAAAATTTCACACGTTCGTCAAGAAGAGAGCATATCAAATTGAACCCCCCTTTTAAAACAAAAACATACAACCCATTCAAAATGGCCATTCAAAACATACCTCTTTGCAATCCTTTCAAAACAAAACAAAGGGTGTAAGCTTTTCTATTTCCCACCTCACCCGTTTTGGAAACTGCGTTTTACCCTTCTGCTTTGTGTTTGTTTCTTCCCCCGTTTATCCACATCCCAGAAAATTGCATAAGTTCAGGCGGCTTTTCTTAATCCCATCCATTTCCCGGCAAGCTGCACCAGGAAGTGATAAGAAAAGCCTTCATAAAACCCACCACACTGCTGCCACGCTAAACCGTTTGAACGAGAATAAAAATAAATAGCACGCAAAGACGAACAGGGCGCCCTTCGGTACTTTAAAAGGGTAACTTGCAATCCAAGGTAAGCTCACCGCATCCTAATCCTTTCCGAGATCGTCCGCGTGTACACATACGCATGGTAAATCCTTCCATCCAGCGAGAGAGATAAAAAGAGAGAGGGAGAGAGAGAGAGAGAGAGAGAGGACAGAGAGAAAGTACAGGCTTCTTTTTGCTTTGGGAGAGTTTGTACTTTTCAAAACGTCCACCTCAGTGTGGATTGCTTTTGCGGCTGAGCTTTCCCTCGGTTACAATTTTAGCACTCTTTCATCTATTTCGCCCCATTAATACCTTCTCTGGACGGAAAAAAAGAAACACTCCGCACAGATGATGCACAAAGGGGATCTTTCGTTTTGTTTGTTTTTCTTTTTTTTGCACACTCTACATCCCTGGGGGTAACAAGTGATTCGGTCATCTATTGCTTACACCGCAGAACAGGCACCACGAGGAACACTGTGGTTCAGATTACTTCTTTCCTGTGGTCCATCAAATGCAACCGGGTTGGTAAGCGTTGGGGACGAAGATATTGTAGCTATTTTTTATCAGTAAATGAGCTTTTGGCGAATATTGCTTATGGGATATCTTACAGAGTGGGCACAGAAAAAGGCAAATCGGTGGGAAGCACTTAAAAGCTTCACTGCATGTTTGTGAACTTACGCTGTACAAAACATTTCCTATTTTTGTAGAGAATTTTGAGACAATCTAAACGAAGCAGTTACTGCACACACCCAGTTTTGTAAAGGATTTTTTTCCTGATTTCGTGGTCCGTATGGGCACACTTTGCACAGTTTTCGGATGCTTGTTTATGTTGTCCACTGTGCAGGTGTGTCACCAGTCTTATCGCCAGGACCATTCGTTTTTGCTGCGTTTGTGGTTCCAGCGCATGGACAGGCTTTGTTTGTTTCGAAATTATCAACGAGGAAAACGGAGAAAAGCGGCTTATGTAACGAGTTTAGTGGTAGTTTCGGGGAACGAACGAATGCAGTTAGAATTGCAGTTATGGAGCCTGTTGTGGGCTGTTCGGAGTGGTTTAAATAAATAAAAAAATACAATGGTTTTTTAGTGAGATTGTTTAATGGTTGAAGAAGGTCGTTAGACTGATGCAGATCATTTAGAGTCGTATTGGACGATACGTCAGCTGACTAAAGTTAGATGTTAGCTACATATATGTTATACACGCCTTAAATAACCGCACGAATGACTAGAATAATTGTAATAATAATATTTTAAAGTTAAAAGCAAAAAAAAAATATGTCAAAATCCTTGATGTGATATGATAATGATTTTCATCACAAAAAATAAACTATGGGTTTTATGTTAATGATTTTTGCATTGTTTAAAAGTGACAATGGGCCACAATTATCCTTTGCTAGCTGTTTAAATTCACTCCTCAATATCATTAATAATTATTCATTGTGATAGGTTTTTCCGATGAGGAAAACGTCAGCCTGTGTTTTAATTTGAAAAGCGTTAAGGTACGCAAATAATTAGAATTTGACAAGTTGACTTATCGATTAAATGGTTTTGCTCATTAAATATAATAGTACATTGACAAGTATTCACAGTTTTGTATGGGCCTAACACAAAATTTTTGGAAAAAAATCCATAATTATCATACGTCCAAAACCCAACATTTTATCAATTTATTTGTTCAAAAACATTCGTATCAACTTTTTTTCTCACCTCAAACACATCCGTCACGAGATCCGCTTTATTCAATGATGCACTTCCTCACAGTCTTGAACAATAAACCTTTACCGGTAACCGATAATTCGCTCTTCCCCTACTGCCAAACACTGTTAACAAGCCGGCTCATAATTCAGCGAAACATATAGAGCACCGTGCATCGAAGCGTTGGCAGAAATTGGCTGCAATCGAAACAAAAGCTGCACCACGAACCTGCACACGCCATGCTTTCATTTTTTGCTGATCTCCAAGGATGTGCACGTGTAATTGTACCACATTAGCTTGGGCACAGAATGCTCGGACGAGGGAAGCTCCCCGAAACCCGCAAAACCGATTTGTGTGCAAACGGTTTTGTGTGCCACAATATTGAATTTAAAATGTAATAAATTAAAAATTATACTCTCCTTCTGCGTTACTGCACCGGCAGGAAGAAGGTTCCGTACGGCACCGAAAAGGAACTCAGAGCAGCAGAGAAGCCCCGGTTGGATGAGACACCACCACCAACAAGCGGGCAAAGCATAAAGGTCGGGAATTATGAGCATTTCGGTTGGCTGGCAGTGGTCTGTGGCTGGGAAGTTATTTTTCGATTCTTATCGAAGGTCTTCGCATGTACCGACGTACCGAGTGCCAACCGGGAAGGCATCCACCATGACCAAACGACCGATGGTCGCATTCGGTTCGACCACCGGGCCGGATCGGTATGCCCTCGCAAAGTCAATATTTATCTCACTTCGATGCGCGGTTTGCGCCCTCCATTGTCTGTCAAAGCAAAGCGAGGAAGGGACCCGTGGACCGAAGCCTTCCCCTTTTGGGACATCCTGCCAGTGTGACCTCGCCAGAAACGGTGTGGCTGGAACGCGAGGAAACGATACTTTATCGGAGAATGAATCATAAAAATGTACGCTGTCACCAGTGTGCAGTCTAGCCCGTGCAGGACCTGTCCTCGCAATTATGATCGCAAAACGGAAAGCACATTGCGAGCAAATATTTTTGTGAGCGAAGGAACGAACGCACGATAAAAAAACCGGGCTGAAAAGATCCTGGCATAGAGTCATAACGAGAATATTCCTCCCGTTTTTTTCCGGCCTGTGCTTTGGAAAACACTTCGTGACCATATTCAGCGACACGGCAAGACAAACCAAAAGCAAACAAAAGCGGAAAGCGCGAAAGGGACCTGTAAAAAAGAACACGAACATCACCAGACCAGCAGAGCAGTGCGATTCTTTAGCTCAGCGCGCGGAACATTGATTCGTTCGGACACGCGGAAAAGGGTTGTCATTTATCAAAAAGCAGCGCTTCGATCGGGAAGAAATCCAGAGTTGAAATCGCGCGCCGGGGGACGCCGTACACTATTGGAGCGGACTGATGATTAATAACGTTGTTGCCAATGGTGTGTTTCAAGCTGTGTCTAGGGGAAAACAGCGTTTCCCGACGCAGAAGTGCAAGGGCTGCCGTTCATTTTTCATCACTCTCGCTGAAAGCTCAATTTTCGCGCACAAAGACTGGTCGCCTTTGTGAGGCGATTTGACGGCGGAAGAATTGCAGTGACTTCTTAATTGATTGGCCAGCAGTGCATTCGAGTGTGGAATTTAAAATATTAAGTTGTTAAACCATTATCCGAGGAGCAGGTTAGTGAGAGAGGTTCCATTATGCAAGAGCTTATCTTGTAAGCCCTGAAGATGCCTTGGCAACTAGCCACAGGAATTGTTGAGATCCTTTATTTACCCAACATTGACCACAAGCCCACTTAAGATATTTTGTGTATCGAAAATGATAATATAAATTAAATACGCATTAGCCGAAACGCTTTCCCAAACAAATTTCAGGTCAGAATGTGACCTTTTTCCGTTGTACATGACCTTTCAGTCCTTCGATGCGTTCGTTGACAGTTACGCATCATTTATCTCTCTGTTTCCCGAAACGCGCAATGAGGCGCATCGTTAGCCCTTACAAAACGGGAGGACCACACCAAAACGCCCAAAAGGTTTCGGAAAAGGGAAACGTCGTTTAAATCCTTACCCAGCCCTATGATATAAAAAAACGAAAATGTCAAACCCCGAATGTCTAGTGTGCGACTTCTGCATTCCCGGTTCACCCGCAACTCCCATGGACGGATCACTTGCTGATCGGTTTTTAATGATAGATACGGTACTCCGGTTCCAGTAGATGTGGTAGCCCCGACTACCTGTCCGAACGAGCTCCGGTTGCCGGTGTTTTGATGGACACGTGTGTTCTTAAGACGAGACCTCAAGACAGCGGAACTCCCGAAGGCGGGCCACCATCAGGGTTCGCAGGCGCGATGGCTATCGGATCCAGTTCCAGGGCGAGACGAGGAAGATACTTCTACAGTACGGAAACCGGTCCACGGGTCTACAGGTCTTGGGAAGATCTGATCGGGCTTGGAAACATCCCCTACGCCAGGAGGCGTACTACACAGAGTGCCCCGTTTTATATTGACGACCGATCATAATCTCATAAATGGAAGTATAAAATTATGATAACAAATCGTAGCCCAAAGGGTGGAAAAGAGAAAACAAAAGCAGACTCTCGGGGCGTAAACAAGATCAGAGAACGCGAGTAGAAGCATTTCCAAATGTCAAACGGACGGATGCAAGCTCCAGAACCGCCAGAACCTAGCTCCAGTAATCGCTTAATTTAAATTCCACATATACACCAGTTTTCCAGTTCACGGTAGCTCAATTTTTTCGCTGCCCGAAGGCGTGTAGCTTTAATGAAAAACCCTCCGGACGTATCCTCGAACCGAGGGAGAGCATGCCGACCGTACGGATGAAAAGAACCAGAAGCCGATCGTGGGTCGATCGCTTTTCGTAGCCGTCAATCTGCTGCTGCCGCTTGTACAGCGAAGCTGGGACGAGGGTGACGGTTTTATTGATCGATCATGAGTGATCGTCTGGACGCTTGGGAAGGGCGGTATCCGTTGTTGCTGTATTTGCTCAGTAGCTTGTACTATTAACCTGCGCTAAGACAATGGTGGCAGGTAGTAACGACAACAAAAACCTGTTCCTTCAAGCCGTTCGGGTGTGTTAAAGGATGGCGAAATATTTTGCAATAAATAAATCATTTACCACAGCCGAGTGATGTGGCCTGGAACAGTGGTATACCCCTGCATGAAAGACGGACATAACAAACATGCTCTGGGAATTCCTTAATTATAAAACATATTTTGACTTATTTCAAACCTTGACTTGTCGGGTAATATGTTGGGCCTTGTTGCTGAAATATAAATGAGTTTTTGTTATATTTAATGATAAAACCTAAGGCTTCTTTTAAGAAATGAATAAAGCTCATATTAATTGCTAATGTTAAGTATAACATTTGGAGTCAAATCAATTTGTCCTGTTTAAAAGCACTTTGGTTATGGTTTTTAAAGAAAATAAAAGCGATTTGGCAGGATTTTATTTCGACGAGAAAAATGACATAAAAATAAATTGTGCGATTCATCATCATCCGTTAAACAATTTATGCCTTAGATACAAAATTAGTTTTTTGGAAAGTTAATGCCAAAATTTCAAAGAATATTTTTAATCAAATAGATTGATAGTAACTCCAAATAACTTAAGCAAGCATAACATATCAGTAAATCTTATAAGGAATAAGTCTTTATTTAACACTTTTTACATCGCGTTTTTATTGACACTTTCCTTTAGTCTTGCGGAAGGCATTGCAACTTTTCAATTTAATTTATCTGCTTAACTTACAATAGAAAGGATTCCACGAAGAATTATCAGAAGGATATTTTGGATACAAAAGATCAATATGACATCAACACACCTTAAGATACGTTCAACATTCAAAAGAGCAACTAGAAATTAATTCTTCTCCACCGACTCGTTGGTCTAGTGTTAACGGCGTAGGGCTGTCAAAAGGCCCGTCACCGGTTCGAATCTCATTCGGACCGCTGCCGCCCCCATACGCAGGATTGACTAACCTGCTATGGGTACACTTAATCACACCTCCCCATACGCAGGATTAACAATCTTGCTATGGATGGGTACAATAAGTCACAGAAAGAACCAAAGCACAACAATGTTCTGATTAGGCCTTAACCCCACAGTGGTTGTTGTGCCACCGAAGAAGAAGAAGAAATATTAATTTCTTTCTTTTCTTTTTCTTCTTCTTTTTCTTCTTTTTCTTTTTCTTCTTTTTTCTTTTTGGCTTTTTTTCTTTTTCTTCTTGTTTTTCTTTTTCTTTTTTCTTTTTTCTTTTTCATTTTTTTTCTTTTTCAAGCTTTCTGGAAGTTTGAATAATATTAAAATTCAAATACGTTTTTACAATAAACTATGAAAAGATAAATTTAAACTCATGTTGATTAAAACTTATTAAATTCACTTCGAAACTAAGAGCCAAAATCATTAAAAGTTATTTTTGATTAATCAATATTCGAATTACATTTCATCATTTACATTTTCATTTAAAGCCAATTATCCATCGTTTTGTTTTAGATTTCATTTTACTTTATTGGAATTTTAAGAAATTCGAATTACCTGTTGTATGAATTAATTTTTTTAAGAATAAGTGGAAGTAATAACTCATTAAACTATTATGCTAAATAGAAGAAAAAAAATGCTAAAAGACATTTGCTAAGTCAGGTCCGCTCTTGAACCATCGTGCCAAGGGTGAAAGAAGCCACGAAGCCACCACTTTCCGGGTGGCATTGCAAACCTTGGCTTTTTTATCTCTTTCTGCTCTTCATCTTGGCCTAGAAGCGTGGACAGCCGCAAAGGAGAAGTCAATTACCGGAATATCTATCCACCAGCAGAAGCAACAGCGAGCCGGAATGCCGATCCAACCTAGAAAAGCTACGGATCCGGTTTGAAGGCAAGTTTTTTGTCTGTTTTGATCTGCTTTACACGCATCGGCTGCACCAATTTGCACAAGAAATGCTGCCAGCCGACGGGTAAGAATGCTGCCTAGCTTCTCCGTCTACTTTCTAGCATCCTCGATTGAGCAATCAATTTAGCAGAGTAATTGAAATTGAACTGCTGCTATTTTCGGGCCCACTTGAGTGCAAAAACGCATTTGCAAAATATTGTCTCTAGGTGGTGTGACGTATCCATGCACAGCTGTGTGACGCATCGCTCATAAAACTCCCGTTGTGAATTTTATTTGGCTCAGCTGCTTTTGTATCGTCTCTTGATTTGATGGTTTGGTGCTAGGCACAGACAAAAAACTGCAACATGATCTGCACGACACGCGGTATGAGCCCACACCGAGACGAGAAGGAATGAAATATTCATTCGTCCAGCGCTGCAACTGTCTGCATTGCAAGTGCACCGTAGTGCGTATGAAGAGACGAAAAACAACAGCAAATTAAGGCAAAGTGGAAGCAAAGGCGGCCCGTACTTCGCTAATTTGGCAACAAATCGAGCGAAAAATGCACTCCCGAAGAGGTGCAGCATGAACTCGCACACCGCGTGTGTTCTGCACCTCTTTGGGCGGCCGGTGCCGGTAGTGTGACGAGGCGTTGCAGGCAATGGCTGGAATTAATTATCAGCGCGACAATCATTTATCTTAATTTTTACAACTTTTAATTTCTGCCCAATCTTGCGCGTCGACCGTCATGTTGGCGCTTTATGCGCTTTCCGTCTTTCCGGGGACGGCCATCCATTTAAGAAAAGGTGGTAGAGGACTTGAGAGCGACAAAAAAAACACACACACACACAAAAGATTCATGGAAGCTGCAACATGATCCGCCACGCAGTGAAGCGTTAGTGTTTGGTGGAAGAAAAGTAAAACAAATGCGCTGCAAACACGTTGCAACCTTCTTTTTTTTTAAGCAGAGGCGCGTTTAGCATGAATCATAAATTTAAATTGCAGCCAAGTGTTTCGATGCTTTACGTTTCGCTTCTTTCTTCCTCTTCTCTCGTTTTTGTTTTGAAATATGCATCTTCTGTCGTCCCATTATGTTTTTTTTTTTGGTTTTGCGTGGAATGCGAACCATTTTGCAGCAATTAAGAACGCAAAGTGCAAAGTGTCTGTTGTGGCTGCTTCAGTTTTTTCTCGTTTGAAAATTTTTATTTGTTTTAAGAAAACGTGTTTAAAAACGAAATTTGCGAAAGTGAGTAAAATGTTCAGCTGGTTACCATTAAGGGCCGCAGTTGTTAATGTGCGTTCTTTCGTTCTTAAGATAGAAAATATTAATTTCAAAGTATCTTTAAACTAGATAAATAGGAAGATATTTGAGTGAATAACAATATCTATTAATGTATACTTTTATTGTAATCATGCTTAATATTGTACCCAATATTAAAGAAAATTGTATGTTTCTATGTTTAAAATTATTTTTGATTTTCATCACATTCTAGCATAGGATGTTTTTTTTTCAAACTTCATATTCTCACATAAATATTATTGTTATAATTATTTGTTTTCATTCCTTAGCACTACTAAACTTAAAAAAGAATTCTTACTAAGAAATTTTGCTTTTTTTTACATTGTTTTAAAAAATTATTTTTTTCTTGGTTATTAAACATGATACTCATCATGTTGTGAGAAAAATTGTTAATTAAGCAGATGTTTAAGTTTTTAGCAATGCAATTCATGTATTGTAAAGTAACCAAACTTAGATAATTTCATATCTATCTTCTTTACAATGAGTCAATCATAACAGAAGCCCCATAAAAATATCATTCTTTTGATTAAAAATAAGAAAAGCTTGTCTATTTTTTTACAATTTTAAAGGAAAGTTTGAAATGAACTACATCAATCTCATTCATAAGAAGATTATTCTAAATTATTTCAAATGAGCATTTACCTCAATTCGAGGCATAAAAATGAGCCCCCATCAAGAAGGGGCAAAGTAAAAACAATGCTGCTACCCACCCAGCTTAGACCTCAAACACGACCATAAGGAAAAGTGCATTCGCTGTAGATTTATTGCTCAATCAGCATTACGAATTGGTCGGTTTCGAGTGAGAGAATGCAGGGGCGTTGGGGCAGAAGACCTTTTCGGTGGAGTCGGTTAGGACTCATGCTCAGGTTCATCCGAAATGGGTCCGGCACACGCGAAACCGCCTTACATGCCAAGGCAAGAACTAGGAAAGCTCATCAACTCTGCTGTGTGTGTGTGTGTGTGTGTGTGTGTGTGTGTGTGTGTGTGTGTGTGGGTAAATGTTCGATGGCACACCAATCATTGGAAACAGACCTCCCCATTGCATGGTTGTGTGCGTCTTCTTCTTTCAAACCACAAAACCGGCTCATTACATCATGCACGTGTTTATTGATTAATGTTGCAAACACAAATAAGCCGTAATAAAAGCGCACAGGAATCGATCTTACGGGCCGAGGACGTGGAAGGGAACTGTACTAGGTTGTGGCATCGAAGGGAGAGGAAAAGATAAATTGTATTGATTCACATGATAAATTTGCAGCAAAACATAAGCAGCAACGAAAATAGGATCGCGACTTTTACGTGTGCTCGCCGTGTGCGGTGAGGGTTAGCGCGGCCTTCAAACAGAAATCGTTCATTCATCGATTGGCTTACAAATATGGGCGAATGGTTAGCATTTGAATGGAAGGGTGTGTGTGTGTGTGTTCGTCTTCTTTTTGCCTTTCGCTCATACTAGCGTTTGATGAAAATAAATCATGATTACTTCCAATCCTCGTGTGCATTTGTGTGGGGTCATTACAGCCACACGCGAAGTGCGGCGAAGAAAAGGCACTCGAACGCCTCCCTATCCAACGCCGGACACATCATTTCTTTTTTGAGCCTTCATCATCATCATCGCTTTAATAACTCATGTCCGTATGGCGATATTTCTTCACGTCAACGTGAGGCGGGAATATGCGGCTGTAGTCAATGTGCTAGTTTTCTTTTAAATCGTGTCTTTTTTTCAATTACACGATAAACTAGTAGGTTGGCCTTCAATGGACGGGGACGTACAAATACACGCACAGTGTGCGAAGTGTAAAGATTGTTAATATTAAAAAGGAACACATGGGAAAACTTGTTTAAGTTTTGACACACAAACTACATCATCAAAAGTTAACAGTCAGGCAACACATGCGACATTCTCACCATCGAGGATCGATTGACGAGAGGAGCAAAATAACAAGTACGAGGGTCGTTGGCATCATTTATATTATGTGCTGTATACTATTTCCAACCGAAATATTGATAAAACACGATTTTTATGTTCCAGCTTCAGTAAGAATTAGTTTGTTCTAAGCAGTGAAATCTAACATTAGTACGTCTTGACAATATCAGAAATTTCTTTAAATAAAACAAAATGATAATTAATCAAATATTATAATATTTTATATAATATTATTTTAATATTTAATATAAATATTTTAAAAAAGTCAATGAAGCGATTTGTTTTCATTCGGTAGTAACGGCCAGGCAGTGTTGCTTAAATGAAGCGATTACAGAAGTAACAATTGAAGCACTTATTTAAAAAATAGATTATAAATCATCTTAGTAAAGTAATTATAAGGAAAACAAATGGAAACATTTTTTTAAGAAACTAGATTTAGTTTGCGATTACGAATTTATAATATCGGTTCTCTGGAGCACTGGAGCAACAGTTTATCAAAAGCAAGAACAGTCTCTCTGAGAAACCTGACAGTACAGCCATTGAATAGGAAAAATATAATACATCATTTTTTTGTTTCAGTAGTCACGGTCAGGCCGTATTGCTAACACATCATCATAGCAAAATAATAAAATCCGGAAGACGCGACAGAATCTATTTTCAGCTATTTTTCGACAGAATTTTTACGACCGACAAATTGATATTGAACTTTTCGAGTTTTTTTATAATGATAATTAAATTATAAATAAATTTAATACTGTCGAGTTGTTTACTCACAACACTTATTTTATTTTTTATTCATAATCTTTCTTGGATTGTATAAAATTTTAGTACAGTTCTTTATTATTTTTTGTTTCTTGATCAATAGAAACGCATGATAAGCTGATTCTTAAAAAAACATGAAGGTATTTTTGAAAAAGGTATTTGAAATCTTTCGTAAGTATTCATCAAATTTACAACGTTCCTAGGTTAATTGTATTTTTTTTCTTTTATCATATTCTATATCTACACAAAAAAGATTATTTGCACCTTTGTCTTAAGATCCACACACAATTGATTCTGGGGGACAAAAAATTCTCTTTCACATATGCTTCACAATCTTGCCTTGTTTCGCACTCGGAATGTAATGCTCGATGTGCCACCGCAATCAACATCACAACCACCGCGCACAAAACCCGATATGCCACCGGGTGCCGTCACCAGATGGTCGCCCTTACACCGCACCAAAATCTCGGCCCAGCACCAAAAGGAAGTACAGGTTCACCGATCTAAGAATGATGACGTCCTGCTTGCCGTTGCTTCCTTCGCCTTCCGAAAAGGTGCCGGCCGCAAGAAGAAATCTTTAATTAATTGCATCAACATGGGCTTACCCGCTGGGTGGTCCGATCGTGGCGGAAGGGATGGTGGTGCGTCAATAATTACGAGGTTCCTGGTGCCAGCCCGCTCGTACACTTACACTTCATTAAGAGCCCGACCTGGGTGGTGTTGCTTTCGAGCGCTGCGGACCGCACACATGCGAAGAGGTGAGAATCTCCGTCCCGAGCGCACCATTTCGCTAAGGCTAAAACGGCGAAGGTGGCCGCATCTGATAGCGTCTTCTTGGGCTGCCCGCTCGCAACACCTTCCCGGGAAAAAAGGTCCAGTTTCTCTGTTTTTTTTTTCGTTGCTAGTGTGTGAGTTCTGTCCTTCTCCAGGTGCCGCATGTAGCAGCCGGTGTCTATCTAATTCCCTTCGTTTTTATTTCTGTTCTTGACCCTTACCTGCTCTACGCCGCTGTTGCTGTGTATTATTATTCGCTCGTTTGGTTCATTCATTCTCTCGTTTGTATATCTTTTCTTATCGGTTTTTTTTTTTTGCGTCTCCGGTTTGTGTACCATGTAATTTTATTTTGATGCATTTTGATAGTGGTCAGTTGCCGTGGCTTCCCTTTTTTGTCGCTTCGAGTCCCGGGGCCGATCGATTGCATTGCGATGGAGGGAAGCTTTTGGTGCTGTAATCACTCTATTCCAATCGGTGCTACTTTTCACAGTTTTTTTATCGGAAGATTATCGGAAAAGTGGGTTGAACAATGGGAAAATAATGAAAGTTATTGTTACTTAAAATATAAATTGAACTTGATAAGCTGATAAGAATTGCTTCTAATTAATACTAAATATTTATTTCAAACATCAATTACATTTCCCTTAAACTCGTATCTTTAGAAGCTCATTTTACCAGTAATGTTTTTTCCGGAGGCTTCCGAGTCCCACTGCAGCAACTGGCGTTGCCCCACAATCGCGGTGGGCTTAATCTACATGTGCCCGCCATTACGACCCAAGCGCTATTGACGAATCGGTATGTTGCGGAACAGGAGTATCTACGAGTCGGAGCGCAGCACATCGCCTGTGCCGGGAACCCTCCGAACATAGCATCTGTCCCGTCAACATACCCTTGTCTACGAATCGTCATACAGCATTTGGGTTATGTGTCCTCGTCTGCCACGATCTCCACCCGCTCAATTCGCCAAACACTGATGGAAAGATTGCCTGAGGCGAAGGTAGCCTTGGAAAATCCATCTACCAACTGGCGAATACTGTGGCGTAATATTCATCGTTCCCGTCTGTCGTCCTTACAGCGCAGCACGCTATTCTTACTTGCTAATGGTAAGATTAGCCATCGAGAGTTGCTGCACAGGATGAAACGCGTCCCATCTCCGTCATGTTTGTTTTGTCCTGCAATAGACACCCTGGAACACAAGTTTGCCAGCTGCAGGAGAGTCGCGAATCCATGGCAGCTTCTGCAACAAAGCATTAGCTTCGTGATTTCAGGGTGTCCGACGTCGTGTACATTTTCGTTTAATTTCCTGCATTTGCCGGTATTGTGTGGCATCAGTATCGGCAAACGTAGCCAAGTACTAAGTGTTTTCACAAACTATGTCATCCACATCATTGGAAACAATGATGATGTGATAGACCTTGAAGTTCTACGTCAATCTATGTATTTAAAGTAAGTGTTAGGTTTTGTACATTGTTGTCCCTTAGACTAAGCATGTTTTAATAAACGCTTTTATAAAAAAAATGTTTTAAAATATTCTTGTCACCGTTCTTAGCACAATTTATCCTGCAATTTTGAACCGGCAAATACCATTCATCACACATTCTCACACCGTGCCACATTGACGATGCGTTGCAGGTTCAGCAATAATTTATGATGATGATCGACACATTCGCTGACCGGCGGAAAGCGTTCGATTTTCCCGGGAGAATTCCACCGCCGGTGTGTGATTAAGATATATTAATTCCCGGCCAGCGGTGGCACTCCAACTGTTTCACTCATTTACACCCGACAAACTGACCGGACCCCGGACCGTGTATGGAATCGTGATGAAGTCATTAAAGGAATCCAGATCACACAACCGCACACACCGAATCAGGAATGGTCGGGAGCACCTACCGCTATCTAGCGAGCTGAGAATTAAAAAACCACACCGTGCCACTCCTTGCTACGTGCTCTAGGTAAGCCGGCGGTAAGCTTCAACTCTCAAAGGCATCAGAAGCAGGAAGACATTGCCGTGCTGGTGACAATATTTTTTCCTCTCTGTACCGCCGCGCTTGCCTAGCGTGGTATGGCGGCGTGAAACGTGACTGTGACGGCATTCCCGGTCGACGGGAAGACGTTAATAAGGTGCTTAAATGGTGCTGATTGATCCAGCCTCCCTCCAACCGGTTCGCACGTTGCCGCGCATGAAGCATGACTGACAGTGACACTGAGCTTGCCCGATGCCGGTCACAACGGGAGCAGTAGCCAGCGCACCGAGCACACATTGGCACCGTCTTAAGGGAGCTTTCGGGTTTTGTCTCTTAGCTTAGATTCCTTTTTTGATACGGCCACAGCTTTGAATTAGTCTCTTCACGCTTTTTATAATCAAAATCGGGCCGGCGGTTGTCACCTTTGTGGTTGGAAAGAGGTGTTTTTGGTACAGGGACGCCATTCCTGTACCTTTTCGGTGAGCTTTACTTAGCGGCTAGCTGTCAAAAGTCATGTCAAAAGAAACAGACCGATAGAAAAGCACTACTTTATTACGGGTGCCTGGAATGAGGTCCACAAGGGAAAATCATATAAAATTTAATTATTTAAATACAAACGTGTTCCGCTTTCTTTACTGCCTTGAGACTAGACAATAAATGTTTGGAGAATTAAATTCACGCTTTTCAAATCAGGTGTATTTTTATTTAAATGTGATAATGACAATGAATGGTCATTATTGCTGTACTGATGAACATAAACTGTATAAAAATTATTTTAATTCTATATTCTTGTCCATTGCAGTTTTTATTAGATCGTCATTTTTAATATCATAATAAGCAATCAAAATCCATTTGTCACACAATTGTAAGATATTATCATAGGAATACTCTTTTTATCATGGGCTTTATTCTTCTTTTAATTTGCATGAATAACTAAACCGCCCTGGAAAACAAAACAATATATATTTTGATTCATTTTTCTTCAGTTAGACCCATAGGTCAAAACATTTTGGTAAACCAGAATGTGTGATGATTTTTTCTGATTGACCAAGCCGTTCTACAAGTTTGTTAGTTCATGTACTATAAATATCTCCTTGCTGATTTTCATTAGAGGGTCGATGAAAATGAAAATGATGAACCATGGTTCACGGAATGTGGTACAGTTAATCTAGCTCAGTTTTATTTTTACTTTATATTTTTTTAGTTATATTTTTGCAGAAAATCACTTATTTCTTAATAGATAAAAATAAAAAAATGTATTATTTAATTTGAAATATAATGCAATTTTGTTCACTTATCTTTAAACATATCTTTATTCAATTCTATTCTGTCTTTTACAACTTATATAAAATGATTTAAATCATGCTTCAGATTAAAAAAAAACAAATTTAAACAAACGACCAAATTCTCAACGGAATTCAATTTGTGAGAAAAAAAACATCGAAGAACTCAAATAGCAATATGTAAATGGCATTGTTATTATTTTGTTTGGTTTCAGTAAAATGACATGTTCTACTTTTAAAATTCCTAGCTACATAATGTTAAAGATTCAAATAGAATCTTAATAGAAGAGAATTATAGAAAAGCGTAAAGGAAACATGACAGCCAGGCCGAAACAAAGGAAATGAAGAAAAGATGATCATTAAATGAGTTTGTATCTACGTTCAATGCTTTTTGTGCCAAAAAATAAAACATGATTAATTATTATGTTTGAAAGTATCACAACTTAGTTTATGATTGTGCAAGACCTTTTGCTCATATTTTGAAATTTTACATCTTTTGATCTTTATCAAAAAAAAAACATAAAATAAATTTCAAATAAAAACATAAAGAAGTAAACATGTAAAAAAGATGGCTTACTGCTCTAGTAGTAAGGGCTTTGGCAAATCATATTGAGTCCCATCAGGAATGTTGCCGTCCTTCATACGCATGCCGTCCCCTGTTTGTTGGTTTGAAAGTAGGTTGACAAATATGTATCTTAAGCGATATCAAAAGGTGATGTCAGTAGTACAGAATTAAACACAGAGCTTCAAGAATGCAGCATCCGGTGAACTGAAACATATTCAATTTTAAAAATTTGAGAAAATTTAAAATTTGGGAAAAAATATCGTTGAAAAGATCTTAAGCTGAGTAAATCAAATACCACCAAAAATTTAAAAGATAATATAAAATAGGAAAAAATATATGCAAAGTCATCATTAGATCCATGAAAGTTACTGGAAAACATTTCAAAAATGTTTCAAGAATACAAAACGAAAAACAACCTTCCTTGATTTTCATTCAACATATTGCTCAACATAAATCGTTAGAAAACACCATGATAAACCAGGTTTTGTCATTACCAAACCAAAAATAATTGTTTGGCGGCACAGCAAAACCGATGCAGCTAATGCACAATTCCTCACCAAGCAGCTTCATGTATCAATTGCTGCAATTCAACCCTATCGCACTTAATACGGTTTCACATTGAACGGTTTGTGATGTGGTTCAATCACGCAAAAGGGCACAGCATAACCGTTCCATAAATCAATCTTTAAGTCTTCACTCACCCTTGAAGCAGCTTCCGTTTAAACTATAAGCTGCCAGAGGTTTGCTGGGTGAACCGGGAACAGCCCAGGCCTCGATATCATCCAGTGAAGCCATTCCGGATGTAGGACATTTCCTTCCTTCTTATGAACTGTTCATGTCCCCATCCGCTGCTAGCCTCTTAGCAAATATGTGTGTTTCCTTCCATGCAGACAAAGAAACCCCCCCCAGCCAAAGATGGACGGACGCCTGTCGTCTTTCGCAGTCAGTCAGAGTGTGCGGGTGTGTGTGTGTGGAGAGATGGAGAAGTTCGTGGAAGGCATTTGTGAGCAGTGTATCATAAATATTTGATCTAGACAACAGCATTTTTCCCTTCCGGAGTGTCCCGGCACGAAACCGGAACCAAAAGCCGGGACGGAGCTTTACCAACAAGCACACGCACACACATCGATTCTGTTCGATTCCTTCCTTCTTTATTGCACCCCCCTTTTCGACGCCCTCGCTCACTCCCTTACTCATTATGTGTTGGACGTGTTTAACTCATCCTTGCGTGCTATCGGAAGTAGCTACATCAGCGACCTTCCCGTCCAATGTGAGTCTCATGTATAAGCGAAAGATTAGGTATGCATAAACACGACGCAAAGAGAACGCAACGTGCGGCAAGGGGTTTGTAGAGCATCCTTTCCCAACAGACAGGGTTTCCTTCATTCCATTTTTTCCACTCCACTCGTAGCCATCATTTTTCGTCATCTTTGGTTTTTCTTGTCCCCTGCCCAGCTCCTTCCCGGGAGCACACAAAGATCCGTATGGAACCGTATGCTGACATTAAACCTTCTCGAGTCAGCTATTCCTTGGGTCTCATTGTTCCGTGGTGCGTACAGCGTCTGAGATCATTATTTATGACAGTTCGGTAATGTTTTGGGTGACTGGCCACTCCCGCAAAAGCCGGGCGGAACGAGCGTGAGCGTGAGCGAGGTTATGATTTATTTGGGATAAGTATTTTCGCTTACATCGAACCTTTTCCGAAACCGTTCGCACCCACCGGAGGCGGCAAGTGGGAGAGCGAGCGAAAGAAAAAAAAAGTGATTGAAAAACGCTGTTCGGCGATCGGCCGCGCCGCGCAACAGGAAGCACTATTTATGAATCATTTATTACGGAAATATGCTTCCCATGTTGGATTTTCTTCCCGGTGCGGTTTCGGTTAGCGACGGTTCCATTTCTAATGTGTCGTAAATAAGCAATGGAATAAAATACGCTTCTGGACGATTAAATCGTGTTGTAAGCTCCCCCGGGTGCTACCGGTCGGTGTCTGCGACTTGCTGACGATCACAACCGGCTTTGGATTAATCGTTTCTTCCACACCGGAAGATGTCGGACCCTGGAGACAGTTTTCTGTTGGGATGGGTTTATTTTATTAAAAACCTTGCGTATGAACAAACATAAGTAAGAGATAATCAAAATATCAAGTGTCATTTACCTTACGTAGAGACTCAAGCAAATTGATGTTATCCAGTAGAGGTTGCTAGAAAACAAAGTGTCACTTATATAGACATGCATGCAAACAATTGACACGCATGAATAGTTAAATCTAACTATCATATGTTAGATCCTATTTATTGATTCACATAAAAAGATGGAATAATAAGAATGATGATGCCATTAAATTAAATATGCATTTGGAATTCCTTAATAGCTATGAAATGTACGAAAATCTCTGTCGACTGATGAAAATCAAGAACTATCGAAGAAGCAGTTTCGGGACACTGAAAACAAAATCCACTTAGTCAAAGCATGATTTAATGAGTGTTTTCTTGAATTTTCTTTTCAATAAGACAACAATCTGTAATTTTTTTATTTACGATTTTTTGGACTCTGTTAAAGGTTAAAGAATTTCTCTCACATTTGTCAGTCCAAAGGAGAAATTATTCACTTCAGAAAATGTGAATATGTAGACTTATTTCAAAGCATCTCAGTTTAGAACTTTTTAAGAAATAGGGAGAAGAAAAAAAAACTAAATATAAACTAAAGGCAAAAGATACACTTTATACATTTCTTAATTTACGATCATAGCATACAGTTGAAATATTAAAACAGAAAAAACGACAAGAAACGTCACAATTCTTTCGTTTCGCGACATGCAAGATGACATTAGAATGTGTGGATTGTAACATTTTTTTTTGTTTTCAAAATTTCAGTCAAATTCATTTAAAACAGGGTTTAAGACTAGCAAAAAATTTATTAGTCAATTTCCAAAAAAAAAACCACAAAAATTTGTCATTTAATAAGCATTGGCAAACTTCCCTTTAAAACAATGGGTACGTGAAAAGTAACATAAAAGATGGCAATACATGGTTTTGGTAATTTTAACAGCATCTTTCTTTCCATTTAATTTCACGAGATTGGCAAATAAATTTTTAAATTTGAATTTACCGTTAGCGGTCGTTTTTCAATAAGGGATGTAAAATTCACGTCTTTACAATTCAAACTATTTTTTACTCATACATATTAAATCTTATTTGGTATACTTACTCTGTTTTTAAGAATAAATCTGTTATTAGTATAAAAAAGTGGAATAATTATTAACTAATATTGAACGAGAATCGAATTGCTCATTGCTCTATAATTCTAATTTTATAATTTACTTATTACTTTTAACCAAATACTATTTCAAACTTACATATCACTCGATATAATGTAAGAGCAAATGGTTAAAAAATCTATTGCAAACAAGCGGGGCTCCCTGACACTTAACAAAATATGTTGGTGTTTAAGTCATTTCTCAGTACGTTTCATAGAAAAAAAGCTGATGATTCATGATTGCTTAAAACAGTGGAGTGCATTAATGAGAAATATTTAAAATTAATTTATCGTTAAAATTGTTGCGCCTTTCAACATCAATCGTCTTTTTTTAATTATTTTGAACATCTTTTTTTTTGTTTCATTGCTTTACCTATGTATTTCAACCATCGATTAAATTTATCCTAAACAATACTGTTTCTGTACACTCTTTTTCCCATCGTTTCTAGGTTAAAATGTATAACTTTCCCAAGCGCAAAAACACACCCGGCTACGAACGCAATTTAGACAGCGTACACGCTCGCCTTCAATCGGTGAAATATCAATAAAGCCCCTTGGAACAGCCGCACTAGATGCTCGAAAGCCTGCCGAGGCGCAGATGTCAGAAATCAATCATAAAAGTGTTCAAACAGTACAACACAGCGAACAAACAACTTCTGGCGGAAAAAAAGCGTCGAAACGGTGCGTGAAAGATTGCCGGCAGTGCACGGAGGCTCCCAACCAACGGTGCCCATCTACCATCTGATTTTCGGAAAGGCTTGAATGAAGAGAGGAATGGTGCGGACTGGCAGCAGCAGAAGGATAACACCGTGGCTAGGCAGGTGAGAGAGAGTCGGGGTGTGCGCCAAAAAACCGCGAAGAATGTGCCGCAACGCTTTCCCGAGCCTTCCAAGTGGATGCCTTCGCTGGATTGCTGTTGTTTTGCTTTCGGTACTCCTCGGTATGATCCTTTTATTGATTCAGGTAGCACATTTTTATTTTACCTTTGTCCCTTTGCTGTGATCCGGGCCTAGCGAGGGAAGGTGTACCGAAGGTCGCAACAAAGCCCAATATGCTAAAGCTTCCCGGTTTCTGTTTGTCTGCCACGGAAGAGCGAGGAACAGCGATTCAAACATAACAGAAAAAAGCATCTGCACTCATCTTGCGAAGGCCTTTGCCGCAACGCCATACGTAAAGGGTTAAGAATCTAACCCGCCTCTGGGCGGGAAATGGAGTGGTGGTGGGGTGAGGTTTTTAATAATGTATATCGCTTTACGCGCCCCGGTTTCCGCTGTCGAGGACGCTGCCGTGGAAAGGAGAGAATCCGCACGTCAATATCACGCCCGTTTCAACAGCGCCATCCACGAGATTTGCACGTGCCTTGGTCTTGCGGTGGGGAGTGGGTGGGTGGGATTTTGCGCCATCCGTCCTTTCCTCGGTGAAAAAAAAACACACACACACATACACCCATAAACCGAACGGATCCAGAGCTCAAGTGGAAACAATCGGAAATGGAGCATTGAATCCTGCGTGTGCGGAGCGAGCGGAAACAGGATGAAACATCACGGATCGTTAGAAAGGATTAGTGTCCTGTGCCACCCCGGGACCGGAATGTGCGCGTGTGTGCGTGTGCATTGGGCGACAAAGTTATGATCTCCTACAGCGAAACCGAGGGAAGAAGGGTCGAAAAATTTCATTTCACGCAGGAAAACCGCCACCACTGCACATCCACACACGCACGCTCACCTGGGCCGCCCGAAAATCCGGTGCGTAATATTGTTTTGCCATCCAGCGATTAGTAGACGGGTCTGCATATTTTGCGTTGCCTCACCGGATGGCTCACATCCCCGCGTTGCACGGGCGTGGTTCCGTGGTTTTAAGCCTCCCGTGTTCCCTTTGTGCTTGGTCGGTAAAAAGGGCCCAAAAAGCGACGTGGGCTTGCGTTCGCGATCGACCTGTGTTATGACATTTTACCAAAGCGCTGTACGTTTATCTTGCCGGTGGTTTCTGACACTTCTGCAGCGTGGTGTGATTGTTCGGGGAAAACTGGGAAGCTTTTGGGAGTGAAAGCGATAATCGATTTCGGAGTGCATAAATAGCAGCACAATGTCTACGGTGGAGAGCGCTGTATAAATTGTGTGTAATGAGTGGCAGTGTTGTTGTTATGTGAAAGAGGTATCAAATCTATACAAATCGGTGCAAACACAACGAGTTATAGAGTTTATATACCAACTTATAACTGACCAACAATTTTGATTGCTTTGAAACTTTACAGATTCTCGTTTCTCTGAAATTAGATTTTTTCTATAAAAAATCATCTGTACATTTCTTGGCATTGGTCGTAAAAAACGGATTAGAAAATATTTACAATATTCACCTCTTTTACTTGTTACAATCAATTTGTAAGCAGCGACCAACAATAGATTAAGATTATTGAGCAGCATATGCTTTAATGAGTCTCGTATTTTCTCGTGAAAATTGAGCTATAAAGTTTCTAGTAAGACATTTAAAAATAAAGTATGATGGTAAAGTATGAAATCTTATTTAAGGCGGCAGTGGGAATTTAAATACGCGAATTTAAGGTGAATGGGGTTCGATACAACGCCGGACTATATATAGCAAGAGCTACCCTTTTAACACTTAGAACACCAAATAGGCCCTTTATACTTTAAGGATTAATACTTATAGGATATTATTTGATATGCAGTTTTGTTAATGATATTGAGACTCTATGTCATCTCATTTGTGTTTTGTTTTACGTATTGAATTAAATTTCTCGTTTTTTACATTTTTATCGGAAGCGTAGCAAAAACGTTAAAAATCTAGCAAAGATCACAATTTTTTTTTTGTCGAAGGATTTTTTGAGCTAAAGTATTATAAAATTTGGAAGTGAGAGCAACCAAGTTAAATTCTTTCTTACATACCCACTTTTTCATCCCAAACCCTTGCATAGGCCCCAAAAACCCTGCAAGAAACAATTAGCCGAAAAGGATCTGGTTAGGATTAGAAAGGATCTGGTAATAATGTTGCGATCCAGGTTTTGAAGCAAACTTACTTGAGGATAAAAGTTAAAGTATAGCTTTTTCCAGGAAAGACATTCAGAATTATAGTTTGAAACTTTGCTTGACAGACAATTCCTGCGGCTGTCTCACTCTATCAGCTTGATGGCAAAGAAAAACAATTAAAACAGCAAATCGTACGTATTGATACACAGAATTATAAATGGCAGATGGTCAAGTACAGTTGATTTGATTGAAAGTAAAAATTATTCCCATATTATCGGATATATTTGCTCGAGTTGGCCTTTTTGGCAATCTTGAAA
>KB669914.1:273378-355445 GCA_000349105.1 Anopheles epiroticus
ATATTTGCTCGAGTTGGCCTTTTTGGCAATCTTGAAAGAGCAGGTTAAATTTTGTAGGCCTAAATTACAAAGACCTTATTGTTGATTTTATTAGAACCTTACAAAGTTGCGACCAGCTTTTAGATCCTTATACACCTCATGAACTTCTCAGTTTTCCATCTATCATGTAACTTTGTGCCCATATGGAAAACAATTCGAAGCATATATCCTAAAACTATTTTCATGCAACAATTAGACTTAATAAATGTTATGTTATTAAGAAATTTCACCGATATTTTGAAAACTTTTTGAAAACCACAAAATAAAGTGATAAAAAAATACATAAGTAATGGAATTCACCGAAAGTTCAACACTTTTTTTTCCTTGCTTTCACTTTCTCAAAGAAAAGTCTGAAAGTATGAAAACAATGTGTGAATTAAAATTTACGACAGATCATTCAAGCTGATCTCCACGTTAATACAAAATCAGAAGTTTTGTAGATGAAAGGATGAAAGGCCGACAATAAGTGGTTGCAACCTTATGCAGATCTTACATCATTATCATGAACAAAGCATAGAAATGGTTTATATCATGCATATTTCATTTAATTGTAGCTCAATTTTAAGTCTTTTAATTTAAACCCCTAATTATATTCTCTATTTCAATCTGTGTAAGTGTCTTTCGTCAAGAGAGTTTCATTTTGATATCTATAACTATCCTTTCTCGCAAAGAGAACGTTTTGTTTATATTATCGTAGCTATACTTGAAACTCAATGCAGCAAATGCAGTACTATTTTGCAAATCTCATCTTTTGCTAATTAGTTATAGCAGTTTAGTATTTGTCTGTTTTTATAAAAGTAATGAAGAATAAATACCTTATAGAAGCAAATTAAGATTACCTGTATTCACTTGCATTTTTGTTGTTACAAAGATATGATAAACTTTATCGTCATTGCAAAAAGTGACCGTTTTATAAACAAGTACTACAAAACAGGAGTGTTCCTCCGGCAATCCTACAGAAAACACTCTCATAGAAACACAGGTTGTAATGTAATTTGTACTATTTGCTGCAGCTCAACGAAATTGCAATTAAAAATAGATTCAACTCTATTGCTTTCTTTTCAGCACGACGAAAGTGCAACCGAAAAACATGACAACAAGCTGCACGTAAAACAATTTCACCATATATATTCAAAGTCATTCGCGTTGGCAACCTTCCCGCACCCTGTATTGTCCTTCGGCGTACAGTAGGAAGGTATAAAATTGCTCCCAAATATCATCGTTTTAAATTGAATTGAAATCTCGTTAACTTCAGCTCCTCTTGTCTGCTGGTGGTTGGATGCATTTGCTGCACCGAAGCTGCAAACGAGGTGTTTGACGTGGCGTGGCAAGGAAAGCGCCCGAGAACCAATTTTGCACTGCTGCAATTAATTAAATCTAATTTGATGCCCAGATTCGGCCGAGCCAAAATCTGCTCTGTTTCTGTCTCTTTCTATGTTCACGAGGGGGGGCACAAAATTACCTTTTTAAACAATTACGAACGAGCTTAACAGTTTCCTCAACTGCTCGTGGCAACTCGGGTGGCGTGTGCACCTGTGCTTCCTACTGGAGTTACGTTACGAGGTTACGAGGCGGCATCAGGTGGCCCAATGTCCCGGAAAAGTGACAAACCATCCATCCATTAAGAAGTCCTATTTGCATGATGCAGATGGCCAGGATGTAAGGCAAGAATTGACACCTTTTGCTTATCTTTATTGCTTTTTGCGTTGCGTTTCCACTGCTTAACGAACGCTTGAAGTGGAATTCTGCCCTAACCACATATATCCGGAGCTATAAAATGTGAATTTTGAGCTGGAAATTATGCAGCACTTTTGTGAGTTGAAAATTGCCTTACTGAAGAAGGCTGCTGGCACCTTAAGGCAGCTTCCCTGCAGCCCTTAAACAGCACATACGGAAATGCTTGGGGATGGGATCGATGCTACCGGTGCAAAAAAGCGGCCACTGCCGGTGTCCGCTTCGGTCGAGTTGTCGCACGGACGGAACATGCCGTCTGGCGTTGGCCCCCGTCCCGGTCATAAATTATAGTTAATCGCGGGAAATTTATGTCGGGTTTCTGGTTATGCTTATTGCACCGCACCGTGCAGTTGTTGCAAAACTCCAACCAACGCCCCACCCCCCCTCCTCCCTCATCCACTGTAGCAAGCTGTCCGGTGTAAGACGGAAATTGTAAATCCCTCCGCTCTCGCGGGCTCGGTACATCTTGAAACTCCAAAACCTTTTCGCAACCGGGGCCCCCTTCTAAATGAATCGTAAACTCGTGCACCGTGGCGAGCAGTAAAATGGTATCATCCGTAACGGCGTGGCCCCCGTTTCGCGCTGGTGGGTGGTTTCGTGCAAGCGACACATGCGGGCGGGCGTCATAACCGGACGGATCCGCCATGCAAAAATCTATCGCCAGCCAGAAACATTCGATCCGCAGCAAATGGTTGTAAAATTAGTTCACCATCGCCACCGCTAGAGTTTAAGGTGGAACGAGACAGGAGGGAGGGGGGGATTAAATAGGAAACACAGTGGTGCTCAATAAAACCGGGTGCACCCGGGGGTGAGGCCAATAAAAGAGTGGCAAAGGGACGCAAGATTGCATCCCCGATCGCCCAATCGAACGTGGCGGATCGATTAAGGTATGAAATCATGCCCGTGCCGATCATTTCGCGTACCACCGGGAATGCCATTCCAATTGCTCTCAGCCTCGCGTGTGTGCTGGGTGCGCAATTGCACTCTGAAGAAGCGAAGGGGGAAAAGGAAAGAAGTAAGAAAATAAAAACTGTCATCTAGTGTGGTGCAGGTTGCAGCAAAGCGAATGGGAGACAAAAAAAAAACCCGCAACAAAAACGAGCCCTTTCCCAAGCAGAGGCTATGAACGCGCGCTTCGGCTAAGCGAAGACGATGCGGGCAATAAAGAGAAAAACCGTTTGATGTTGACCGATTGTGTGTTGCTATTTTGCTGTCTCCATCCACCTGAATGTACCGCTCGGCCCGAAAGAAAAACTGCACGCTGCACATCCGCCTCGCAATTGCACATGGCCTCTCCCCAACCGTGTGTTGCACAGGGGAACGATTCCGCGATTAGCACAGTAAGATAGGTGGAAAAGTTTTCGAATTTTAAACGCATCGGCATCCGAGCGTTCCATTCCCGAGTGGTGACTGTCCGTGTCGATGTACCGTGTGCTGGAAAAGGTGGTGGTCGGCGGTGGTTTCGAATGTGCAATCAATTTTAATCGCCCAGAAATAACTCACCCGCACTGATGAGTGTGCAAAGCGGGCGGGTGGGATTATTTTTGTGTGGTTGTGCGAGGATAAGGTGGGAAGGGGTGGTAGGTGTAAAAGGAAAAGAGAAGCTGTAAGCCTGTGAGATGGGCCACTAGCAGTAAAAATGTTGGCAAAAATGCGCCTCACTAGTGAGCTGAGAGTTGTTGAGCTGAACTGCGGAACGGGAGGTTAAAAAATATTGATTGTAAGTCTGCTTCTTCTTTATTGTCAACGTTGATGTTTTCTTTCAATAATTCAGATATGCTGAAGCAGAACACAAGCTTCTAATCCAGTTCACATTTGACGTCTTCAAGTTTTTAAATAATTTCTGTTTGAAGTAAGGATAGCGTACTGATGTTGCACTCACCTTACAATAGTTTTTTTTTATGATTCAGCACTTGTCTTTTTCATTGTCTTGATTTATTAAAAAAATAGATTTTTTAACTTAATTAAAGGAACTAATTATCTAAACAAATATTTTAATAAATATTTTTAAAAACTTTAGTGCGCACTTTTTTCTTTATAATTGTTATTCCGTCAGTCTTAAGGAATTAACAGACTAAAATTATTTTCTAAATTAGTCAGTTTATTGTTCCATAGTAACGACCAGATCATACTGATTTTTTAAAACAGTAATATTTTCAAAATATCTAAACCTAAGTAAGAAGAAGAAAAAGTATCACAAATTGACAAATGACAAATTTCACCTTGCTACTAGAATTCGTGTTGCAAGGATATATTAATAAAATATAAATTCAGACAAATTTGCTGAAATATTGTTTAATAACATAACAGTTTTTTTTTATATTTTGACATTGTTTTTGACATTTCTTCAACCATTTCATTGTATTTTTAAACGGTTATTGTGCGTTTTTGATGTTCCCGTTGCATTTAAAAATATTATCACATTTATCTCATAAACGTATGCAATAAAATGTGCGGCGAAATCTTAAAAATAATCTCAAACCACAACTAGGGAAACAAGATTTTGAAAAACCAAAGAAAAGAAAAAAGTAATACAATATTCAGCATTTAAATTTAAAATTATAACAACAAATTAAATTAAACGTTGTGATGATGAACATGTATTAATGCATGTTTCGGAAGTTTTTTAAAAATATCATAAAAGTAGTTATCAAATATTTAGTAAAATTTAAAATTTGAAGATAGCAATACGGCCTGGCCGTTGCTACCGTAAAAAAAAATAAAGACAAGTGACAATATTGAACAAAAGCTTAGCTTTGTTCATTCTGTAGTAACGGCCAGACCGCATTGCTTAACAAAAACTTATGAATCCAATAAAATATCATAATTGCATTTGACGAATATGAAAGTTGAATGTAAATGAATTGTTAAGAAATCTTAAGAACAATGCGACATGTATTTTTGGAGACAAAGAAATTTTAATATGTACATTTATCATAAAACAATGAGTTTTGAATATATTTATAATGCTTTGAACGATGAAATATTTATTTTATGATGTAACAAATTGCGTGAGTAGTTGTAAACATATTGAAAAATTTGATGAGATGATGATTAATATGTGAAGTAAAATACTTCTACATCAAATTAATTTAGCACCTCACGTTATTCTTAAAAAAACTCTGTTTTGATTAAACTTGATTGCACACTGTAGTAAGAATAAAAAATTGATCATTTTTTCCAAACAAGTTCTCGGGTTACGACAACCATTACAAACTAATTTTAAGGATGAAAAAGAAAACAAAAACTGTTAGCTTGTAAGCTTACAACCGTAAAAACCATCCATAAAATTCACTACGCTGAATCAATTTAAAAAGAGAAGTAATAAACCGTTGTAAATACTTACACCGACCGGTACATTATTCAACCTCATAAACCAACCAACTGGCAGAAGCTGCTCGTGTGTGCGTGAAAACCATCTCGAAACTTGCAATCACCTGCTGCACCGAAGATGTCATCTGTGGCCCTCTGTCAGCCCGAAATTAAAGAGAAAAACAGACCCGACAAACGCTAAACTCCAAAAGTGCATCAGTCAAAGGAAGGCAAAGCAAAAAAAAGAGGCATCCAAATCGCTTGCGTCTTGGTAATTTTGTCGCAATTTTCACCATCCGTAATCGCGCGAAGCCGCTAGCCCTTAACGCACAGCGCGACCGGAGATAGAGAACTGATAAATTACACAGCGGGGCCGGCATGGGGACAGTCCGGCCGGGAGCACCATCGGTGGGGTCAATTATGTGTGGTTAGCTGTGGACGGTCGCATGGGACGCAATAAGTGCTGCAATACTCCCCGGCAAAGGAAATACTCGAAATCGTTCGACCGTTGGCATTTAGCGCATTAGAGTTTGGTGGTTGGTTGAACTGGGAAACAGGTTAACAGGGACGCGAGACGCCCGAACCGCGCTCCAACGCATTTCGTTTTCGCAAAAGCGCGTAAATACTGCCGGGGCCTTGACGGTTTCCCAGGGAATGGTCGAAGCGCTTTGCTCAGTTTTTGAGCTGCAAGTTCGTCGCTGGGACAAACATTTCGGTCCAATTATAACGGAACGAACGCAAAAAAACATGGTTAAATGATTGCAGGCGGCTTAAAGGATACAAATGACACACGGAATGGCACGGTGGCTGCACCTGGTTTGCCAAGGATAGGGTGTGCCGTCCAGGCTGGTTATCTCGAAGCATGCGGCTTCCGAGGTTGTTGCAAGTCTAGCAAGTTTTTCCAGCAGGACTAGAAGCTTCTCTAGCTGGAAGAAAGGGCAATCAACCGTGAACGCATACGCTCCTGGCTTTTGTTTTCTGAGAGGGCTCTGTTAGCTTCTTTCGCGTTGGCTATGAGCCTCCGAGGATGAAGAATGCATTCGAAGGTACAGTGTTTTCGAGTTGGCTTATCGCAAGTCGCTCAGGCTGCTTGTAAAGTCATTCCGAAAGGAACGACATGGTTGCCCTACGAAGGGTAACCTTGGAATTGAAAGTACTCCTGGCTCCTGATATGCAAGCCTGGAGAGTGCTCCCCGCTTCTTCACGTGGATCGGACGGCAGGACGGCACGGCGAAGGGTGGAAAACACGTGAATTAATTTGTGCAACCGACAGCTCCAGGTTTTCGGGGATAAAATACGCACATTGCAAGATAAAACATACAAATCGTTAAATTGCACTTACTCACCAAGGAAAAACATGCAACCGTAAATGAAAAAAAAGGAAAACGAGAGAAAAGCCTATATCAAGCAGACCACACAGACACGCATCCAAACAAACACGCATCAAACGGATAACCGCACGGTCGGGGTTTTAGGAGAGCGGCCACCAAAAAAAAACAGGGAGTCCAGATTGTGCCAATTGGCGATTGGCTATCTTCAGCCCTGACTGCTCCGCCTGTACAATTTGTGTACCAGAGTGTGTGCGCTCCCCTATCTCGTATCGTGCCTTTTCCCGATGGGTATTAATTGATTAAACGCATTCGTTTAATCCACTCCAAGATAATAAACGTATGTATGGACATGAAATTTAAATCAATTTGCTATCATCATCGCGAAAACCTCGCGGCTCGATAACGAGCTGCGGGCATGACGGGCCCGCGGGCGGTACGGGGTGGAAGATGAGTTGAACTGCACTTCCAAACTCCCGGCAAGGCTGGATGTGCCGGCACGAATGTGGTGCGATTTGCGATTTGTTTTGCTGTGTTGGTGGCCAGAGACAGGGAGTTACCACAATGGGATTTGCAATTTGTGTGCCTTTAAACAATAGCTTGGGCTAAATTTGTATCATTCAAAATTTAATAATTATTTTCTACTTGAAGAATTAAATGTAATAACTAAACAATCAAAAAACTTTTCTTAAAAAAAACTGCAATCTACTAAAAAAAACATATTTTAACTCATTAAATGCAGTAAATGAAATTGACAAATTTTGAACGTTTAGCAACTGTGGTGTAAAAACTAAACACAAAAGAATACAAAAAACTTGAGCTAAACGAGCTTTAATATCCTCAGCTTATTCTTCTTTAATAAATTGCATTTAATAAATAAAAAAATAATGCATTTAATAAGCAAAAAACATATAAAAAAAAATCGGGACATCGTACAGCCATAATTTTTTTTTTTCAATTATTATCATATGGAAAATGACTTATGCCAAGGTTTGGAAGAATTTACACAAAATGGTTCATGATTGCTTCTGAAATAAACATATTAAAGTTAACAAATATAATAATTGCCCAATGACAATATTTTATCATGTTAAAACATAATTTATTTGGATGGTTAAATCCGCACAAACGACTAGGCCGTGTTGGTGTTTTCGAATAATACAAAATTAAAAAATTGGATGAAATCTTCATTTTAGCCAGTGAACCTCATGGCTCCAGCCCACCGTGCCCAGTCGTGGTGGTAGGCAATCAGCCAAACATGTGCTCGTTTATCCGTTCCCTATCTCTAACACACGCATCCTCTCGGCCGGCCACTTGAACGCTGGTGGGCAACACGGCTGGCAACCACCGCATGCCAGGAAGCCACCGCGAAAAAGGGCTACACATTCCCGCCTTTCTCCTTTTCCCCTTCATCAGATCTCTTTGCCCGTGTGCGTGCAAGTGCAGCAGTGATGGAAAGTGCTATCTACATAAAGAGAAAAAGAGAAAAAAGCGGCTCGAAAAAACGACAAAAAACACAACACCGCCTATCGATTGGAAAACAAATCGAAAGCAAAATACGGCAACAAACCGTGGAATGTGCTGGAGTAAATTAATTCAAAAAGCATTTAGCGATCGATTGCATATTATCGTGCGCTGATAGTAGTGTGAGTAAGTGTGTGTTAATTTCAATACATAAAAGTTTGCATTTGTTCGTCTGGGTACACACAGGCTGTAGGTTTCATTTCCAAGCCAGCGCCGTATGAATCACTGCGCGTGCAGCTTGCCAATGCGAATTGACCTTGAGCAAAGCAAAAGCAATAAATTAATAAAAGAACAACAACTCGACAACATTTGGCAAACGGAAAAAGTTTGGATTCCTTTAGGCGCATCTCCACCCACCGAAAGAAACGAATTATGAAATTGGACTGTCCGCCTAGAAATGTCTGTCCGTCTGGTGTTTGCCGTCCGGTGGTGAACGATAATAAAACTGCTTTATGGCTTCGAAAAGAAGGATTAACATTTCAGCAAGAGAGCACACCTCACCGTTAAGCTGTCTGTATGTTTGGAGCATTCTATGGAGATGGGCTTTTTTGTTAGGGGGTATTATAGTGGAGGAAAATTTAGACTCTGCCTAATTGAAAGCGATTGCGCCTGGATAGGATTAGACTCACCGCAAAGCAGAAGAAGCCACACAGCAGTTACCCCCCAAAAAAGCAGGGTGAATGCAAGTAAGCACCAAGAATAGCACGGTAAGAACCTCTAGAAGACTCCCATACCGAAAAGAGTGAGAAGAACGCAGAGTTACCCAAAGCGACAGAAGAATCCCAACCGTTCCGAAACCACACCGCTGCTGGAAGTACAAATTTAATGGTAAATGGACTCCACGAAGCAGCAGGGCACACACATTGTAATCAAACGAGGTAAGCCGCTTAATTTATTGCAGCTCAAGCGATCATAAACATCGGCGATGGGGCCGCTCATCTTCTGGCACGGCGCAACCCTGGCAGGTGAGCCAACATGGCGGGACTTTTCAAAACCTCCGCGGACTCCGCAGCGCCCTGTGTAGAACATTGAACTATTCCATCTGCTTCCATCTGCAGGTAAGTAAGTGTGCGATCTCGCGCATCTTCCCGAGGGCTCAATTGTGCTGAAAAATGAAAAATTAAGCCCCGAACTCAGTTTCTACCCAACCGTGAACTTTACCGACAGTAATGCGATCCTCAACGGTGGTGCCAAAACCCCCCCGACGCGGCCTAGCCATTGTAGATCACCTTCTTTCCCGTGCGCAATGTTTACGGATGTATGAAGAAGCGTTTCGGGAGACAGTAGGAGAAAGGAACAAGGTTACACGAGGGTCCAGGAAATAGATGTTGAGACGCAACGTTAACCTGGATTATCTTTTTTGCTACCAATTGCTACCAAACCTTTACCTTTAGAACGAAATTCTAAGGGGTCGGAGGCAAACCTCAACCACTTCCTTGGGTGCGGTGCGGTTCTCTGGATAATGGCGAATATTTATCGGCGTTTAATTGATTCTTTACATGCTGTGGTACATGTTGTGCCCTCGTTTTTTTAATCTTTTTATACGTATGTTACAGTTTCGTATAGAGGGAGAGAAACCCAACATTTTTTTCCTCTGCCCATCATAAGCCGCACAAGAACGATGGACGAGGGATTAGCTTGTTTGAGGCGTTTAGAATTTTTAATTGGTGAGAATGTTTATGGGAGGTGCTTCTCATCACGCTCATCGTTTGGGACCTTTCTGTTTGGAATTACAGTTTACTAGCCAAAACAGAAAACAAATCAGCTCGGGCGAGACGTCTTATTCCGCCGTGCTCAAGTGTCCCTTTGGTTGGATTTTCTGCCAACTGCACCTAAACTCAGTTCACATCCCTGGCATGAGTCAGCCCCGAAAAGTGAGAAGTAATCAGTAGTTGGGCGCACAAATATAGCAAGCAAATATAAATAAATAAATCCAACAATCACTCTATCACCCGCTTCACCATCATTCAACTCGAGATGCTTCGGATGGTGGAATGACCGCTGGAACACAAATTTGCCTCGTCACGCACCATAACTAGACGCCGTAGAAGAAGACCGTCCTAATGGAAGCAAGACTCTCCTCCAACTGCTTCGAACATTCCTTCATGCCCTTTTCGGGGGGAGTAGATAATTGAATAATTACGTTATTATTATTAATTCGATGTTTCGATGAATATATCAACGGTGGGTGCGAATGCGTGACTACTGTATCTTGCTGACCGTGCCTCGAAAATGGTGGCGCGAGATAGTCACTCCACTCCACCTCCGCTGGAGCCATTGATCGTGTTAATTGGCTTGCGAGCATGCTTCAGCTCGCCGTTTGTAAAAAGCAAATATATTTACCCGTCCCCGTCACGAGATGTCATCAAGGCTGTTTTCAAGAATGTTCTTACCAGTTCAAGTAAGCCCGGGTACATTTTTTTGATTGATGTCTTACATCTTCCTTTTCTGGAAATTCAAGCAAAAGACATGTAGGATTTGCATGATTAATCTGATCAAAATATTGCATGTTGCCTGCGCGGCTTCACGCTCCCATCCAATTAGCGGGTGGAAGATGCACAGGTTCGTGAACTCCAAAATTACACACGTTTGCTTCCTTTCCAGCTTCATCCGATCTGTAACCTTGCTCAGCGTCTTCACCGATGCGGATCGTTCATTACTCGCACCCAGCACAGTGGTTTATCTCTTAATAATTGGCGGACATATCAGTGTTTCGTGATTCTAACGATTTATTCATTAGGCTACATACTATGTGAGGTTCTAGTAGTTTATTGTACATGATTTGAATTGGTGTTGTAGATTATTAATTGTGCCTTTTAAACTTCCAAACAGTTTGATCAAGATTTAAAACATTTTGATTGCATGGCTACTTGTTTTTGCACTTTCAAATTTATTAAAGTAGATACAAATAAATATTCAATAAAATTTAACAACATAACAGATCTGAAAAAAAAAACAAAAACCAAACCTAAGTTATTTTCTACAAACTATTTAATCTAGACCAGCAAATGGCATCTGATATTTTAATTGTTTGTTAGATGAATTGCATTCTTGAAATTAGCAAAAAAAATTCTTTACCTGATGTTTAAAAAACAAAATATTCATGTAAAGTGTTTTTTATACAAATATAAGATATTTATTTCAATTTCGTATATGCAAATTCTTCAGTCTAATGTCCGTCTTGCAACCATCGTGCGCTGAGCAAGACGAGCACATTTGGCGATTTTAAAGATTTGTGACATGATTTATAAAAGGAAACAGTTTTATTACGTTTCCTCTCGTTCACTCGTTCCCGTCCAACACTAACTAACAGCGTAAATGACTCAAAGACTGAGGAAAATTTAAAACAGAACAGTACGCGCGCAAAAATGGTTATTTCCAGACTTTTCGCAAGGCGAAATCGTTAGAACCGGAGCACTAAACAACGAGGCCCCCGTTAAGGAAGATTCGCCGCACGCTCTCGCACGAAGTGGCCCATTAAATGTTACCCCCCAACACGGTGACAATCTGGGGCCGGGAAAGCGACCGTTTCGGGGCGGTGACGCTAACCGTCATAAATATTGCGCGGTAGCAGCTCGCTGGAAAAGTCCCTGCCCTTCTGAAACGGTACCTCGTTTGGGCGAGTTTTCCGCATGCTTTGCTTCTGTTACGGCATGATCAGCCGCCAAAGACTCATAATGATTCCTTGGGTAAGGCAGCAAAAAAAAACGAGAGCTTCCTGTTGAGGTTATGTTTATGAACCGGTCGATAAAAGGGTAATCTTGCGTTACGGACTTTGGGGCGCCAGCTGGTCGCTTCACTGCCTCATCATCTTCCATCAGCCGTGTTACTGCGTGTTAAACAAATATACTTCTGGTACTGCTCGGCTGAGACACGAGCGAGCATGCCAACCAGATCATATTGAGTGATTTGTCGGCAAACGCACTGTAACCGCAATCTTCCCGCCCAGATCTGGTTCCGTGATCAGACAAAAGTCCCCGATAACGCACACGACTGCCAATTAATCTAATCCACGATAATGCGTCTAATGACTTTATTTCCCAAAAGCGCTGCTCCAAGCAGGAAAGAACACACATAATTGGACCCCGAAAACATTGATCATCACGAAAGGGCCCCCCTCCCTTAAATCGTCCTGTCAGGCAGCGCATTGGAAAGAATGACCGCCGTTTTCATTAGCTTGGCCGGTTGCACATCGCAAAACGCGCTGTAAGGTAATATTTTACCCGCACAAGATAGCTTTGATAGATATGGATATCCAGTCCTGCCCGTACGCTCGAGCGTCGCGATTATGTCACATCCAATTATTTGAATAGCGATTGCACCCCATGCCCGGGGAGAGAATGCCTTTTCCCATCCAATTAATCGGCGATGCCGTAAATCAACCGACCGAGCCGAAAACCGAAGCTCGCGTCGGTGCGCCGCGAAGCACAATTTATGATTGCACTGAAACCGGTGGTGGTGCATCGTGGCGCAAGGCGCAGGTTCGGCACACCGAACCGAAAAGATGCAGGATCCGACCGTCTTTCCGACGGTCCGGATCCGGTGCTCTCCGCGTTGCTTTACGCTGGATGCATCATAAAAAATAAACAACGAGCAACGGCCTAGAACAATTGTGGCCTCTCGCTCGGTCCCTTCACCATTGGAGGACAATCCAAGCAGAAGGGAACCACCATTATCATACGCTTTATTAGTGCGAGCGCACACAGGAGAATGGTCCCGTAGCCTGTGGCACCTTTCGAACCATCGTCTCAAAGGTGAACGACAAAGTTGTTTCGGGACAAGCGCGCGGAAAAAGGAAACAGGAAACGGGAGGGCCGGGTCCGGGGGATTACGATCGCGAAGGGAAAATCAAACCGAAACAACATAGGCCATAGAAATGTCTTCATTTAAATTATCACACGAAAAACAACCAAAACATGGAAATAATTAGCTCCGAACCTTTCGAAATGGGAGACACATGTTTAGGGCATGCGGTATGCGGGTTCTACACGGTGCGGGATGGATTAGGACCAGAGGGGAAAGTGTGCGGCCGTGCGTGTGCCTTGCGTGGAGAAAGGAAGGAAGGTTGGAACGAAGTCTTCCTTTGGCTGGTTCTTTCCTTCCCAATGCGTTGCATGTTGATGCCGGGGAATATTTATGATAGTAGTTTTACCAACCAAAATAACTATCTCCCTCTCTGGATCTTACAATGCTTTAAGACCGTTCCATGTGTTTGTGGTCCCTTCGAAAGAAGCTCGGCCTGACTGCAGCCGAATCTGCTGTGCTTACCCTACTTCCTGCTAGCGCTTGTCAACCTTTAAAAAGGCGTATCCTCAGAATGGCCAATAAAGAACGTTGAGAACGCGTTTGAACGCATCCGTTTACACACACACACACACACTCACGTGTGAGCGCGCGCACAGGTCATGACATAAATTAATTCACAAACAAAATGCGACCTCGCATCCTTTTCTTCGCTTGCTCTCGTAAGGACTCGTACTTATATTGTGTTTTTATACCCATCCCACGATGTTTCAAGCTGGTGAGAGATTTTTTTGCTTTCGAAATTGTTTTTTATTTCACCACAAAAACACATTCCTTTTTGCATTCAGCGTCTTTCGAGTGCAAAACTGCACTCTTTCTCGCGGACCAATTAAACAAGTTCTTCCTCTCTTGGATTTTGGTCCGAAAAAATGGAGACCGCGGGAGGGTAAGCAATTACGCAGGGTGAAATATTTCAGATCGACGTGCGATGGACAGTCGGACGTGATGTGCTGGCGAAACTGATTCTCCGGTGGAAGCTTTTCAGTGCCATTTGGTGGTTTAGTTTATGGAGACAAACTGGTGAAGTGATGCTTTCGCGTGTTCTTGCTTTGCTAAAAGACATGTAAAGTAAATATAAATGATTTCGATAGTGTAATTTGTCTTCAAAACATGAGATTTTAGGTTTAACTTTATTAAAATATACATGAAAACAATACAACAGACTTCGTTTGAAGCACTCAATAACGCTTAAATTTAGGGTCATTCCAAATCTCAAACGAAATAACAAATAACCATTTTGCACTATTAAGTCGTTTAACAAAAATGTTTGAGTTAAAAAAAGTTAATGAAGAAACGAAAAATGTAAAGCTAGTTTCAAGATTTGTCACAAAATTCATCAGTGTTTGTAGCTTCCCAAAAGATTGGATTATTGATTTATATTTTGCTTGTTTTGGAAATAGATTTCTCAGCCATCCAAAATTCAATTTTCAAAGTTATCATAAACTTACAAAATATTTTTTTTTCTAACAAAAATTGTGATCGTTAAAAGGGATATACAATAAAGAGAAGACAGGATTATAAAAATATTGTATTATAATTTCAAAATTTAGTTTTGAACAGTAAAGCAATTTCTATTAAAATGCATCTCCTGGAACGTGTACTTCTTGAATCAAATATGCCCGTTTTATTGAAAAATGCTCTGTAAACCGTACCGAACATGGTGCACGTGTGATACAATGTGTAAAAACACACATGTTGTAAATAAACCCCAGTTTTGGACCGTATTTGTTTTGATATACTTTTTTAATTTAGCTTGACAATTGATTATCTACAGTTGCTGCGTAAAAATTACATTGAAGATATTTTAGTTTTTCGTTGAGCACGACTAAGCATCGATGGAAACATAGACACAGTGATTGAAACAATTTTTTATGGTGGTTCAATATTTCTTCTTGTATGACACAACATCCCAGTAGGGTCAAGACCTAACCAGAGCACCAATGTGCTTTACCTCGTTCTGTGACTGAGTGTACCCATCCATATCATCATATGATATCATAAAAGATTTACGCCGGTACCCAAGATACCACCGAGCCGCAAATATTTAACACACATAAACAAAAAACACTGTATGGAAGAAGTAATGATTGGGTGTATAGCAGAACGATCAAAATTTTTGGTAAAAAGAAGTTACAATATTGACGAGATTGATAAAAAGTGAACCTGATGTGGATTGTTCTTGACATTTATTCTTATTTTAATATACACAAAAATTAGCATCAAAATCTAGAACAATTTGAAAACAAATTTGAAAAATGCATCCCTTCCAGAAATTTTAAGTTCGCCAATCATGCACGGCATATGAACATAAAACAACGGAAAAGTTTGTAGGCAATGAAAAAGTAGGCATCGTTTCATGTTTTGGATTTTGATTTTTTTTAATATTTAAGAACTCTTTTGCATTGTTGTTTTAACTATCAATGAGTTAAATAATCCTTGAAATTTTCGTTTGAAAAATTTTAATAAAGAGAGAATGTCAATTAAACCAATCATGAGAAGGATAAGTCTTGTAAAGTTTTTGATATTGGTTTAATGTGCAACTAACTTACATTGTTTTTCTTTACTGCGAAATCAGAACATTTATGTTTTTAAATAAATTAAAATAAGCTTTAAAGCATGCTTTTCCTTGGGTTGATTGCGGCTACAACCCAAGCAAATGGTATAAATAACACCTTTTTCTTGAATCCTCCTGCAGACAAATGCTCCAGAAGATGTTTCTCGCTCATCTTCCCTCAGGCACCCCAGTGGTCCACCGCTCGCCAGGCTCGCTAGCACACAAAACATACCCCGAAAGACAGAGACAATGTCAGCTCTTAATTTCCTCCAGCTGGAGACCACAAAACGCAAAAGATTTCGGCACTGCTTTTCGCACATCGGACGACGCACAAGCTCTTTAGGGCCCGGCATGAGGCGAAAGATAAATTAGAACACAACCGTTTCGCGCACAGTCAGATTGGTCCCGCCCTACCAATTCCGTTTTCTGTTCTGTTCTCAGCCAGTACGCTGGACAATTCGGGAAACAAAGAGGAAGAGTGCTCGGAAAAAAAAACAAAACGCAAAACGCAAAAGAAACACATTTTGTGCTTCATTAATTTGCATCCAGCAACGCCAGAATGGTCGGTTTTGAATTTATTTATACTTGTGGTTTTCACGTTGCCGTGAGTTTTTACTGCCCAAATTCTCTTGCCCCATACCTTTCGATGCGAGTACACGGCACACCACCCTCTGTGCATAATGTTTCCACAGTTTTAATTTCTCGGCAGTGGCAGCAGCAGCAGCGCTCGCTGCATGAACGCCCAGCTCCAGCCGGGCAGGAGCAAAACACTCTGCCCCGCCGGTTGCATAATCAATGATAACGCAAGCAATTAATTTGTATTCCATCCCTGCGTATTTTCGTTTCTTTTTTCGGGCGGCTTTTGCGATCGCGAGATGATCTTGAGACAGTTTGAAGCACGACAGGTATCTGGAGCGCGGCTCCAATAATCATTTGTTTTGCAATGTTTTTGTGGCCGGATCTTGTTAGCATTTAATTTACGATAACGACGAACTGGCGCAGGCACGAAGAGGTTCCGCGCTGCTTTTGCACCGGGATGGGGACAATGGTTTGCGTACAAAGGTGACGTGGTCCAGTGGGCACTAATGGGGCACGTTTTGTGTTTGCGTTGTTTGTTTTGTATTGAGTTATGAAATATTAAGTTGATTCGTGCATAATAGTGCAGTTAGGAGTCCAAATATTTTGAAAAAGTCGTTTTCCTTCCATGAAATGGAATTTATAATTGAAAAATTTGCATAAATTATCACACGGTGAGAGAAATTGTCGTGAAGGGCTCCAGGCAGTTAATAATTAAATGAAAAGGAAATAATTCTACTGTCATAAGGCGTGTGTCATACATGCTAGTTTCAGACATGAAGCTGCCTTTAGAAAGCACAATTTTTAAATTAAGTTGTTGTGCCTATTTGCAAAGATTTTAACGGTCTGGCAGTGTACATAAAATATGTTTTATTTTCAAAATATATACACTAAGAAGGTGTTTTTTTAAATCGTGTACTTTTTCGTTTCAAAAGAATTAAAAAAAAAAACAATAATTTACTATGCTATCGCTATCTTGTTTCTTAATATGTAAATTTCCTTTTTATTTGAGCATGCATGGCAAAGCTGTAAATACTGTGTGATTCCTGGTGCTCTGCATTTTGCTTATATTTATGTTGCCAGCTGTAAATTCTGTGTGATTGCAGGATTACTTAGCTTAATAACACAAAAAAAACGGGCCTTGTTCTATTACCGTACTTTTCAGTAACCGCCCAAACGTAAATGAATGGTTCTCATATTATAACGAGAATTCATGGAATCCAACTCAGTGGAAAGATATATTAAAAGGCAAGTTATAAAAATCGATGAGATTAAAACAGTTTGTCAGATAATATTGAAAAAGGAGCAAAACTGATCGTTTTGATAGTTAAGTTAGTTAGCAGTGGACATTTAAGTACTTTTCTTTTAATTTAATTTTTTATATTAGCAATACGGTCTTACCCTTACTACTGAATAAAAAAATTGTTTTATTTATATAAATTATTCTGTAACGTTTTTAATACATTTAAATGATCCCATTTTTCGCTTTTGTTACTTCTATTATTATAATGAAAGGGATGAAAAATAAATTACAGCCAAAACGCATTGAAAACTGCATAAAGTCGTATCTCATTAGGTTGACATAATTAAATACTCATGCTACTAAACTTAGACAAATTAATGTCTATTTAAAAATGTATATTTCTTAATATACCTTCACAGAAAGTTACTTTTAAATAAAGTGCCTTATTTTAAAAGATCCATATTTCGTTTAATAAAACTGTTTGAGAAGTATACATGTGTACGGTACATGCAATGTTAACAAAAGGCTTTAAAAAATTGATGATTAATTTATCACTCATCATTCATAAAAAACTTATCACTCATCATTATAAATCATCATTTATAACTAATTAAAACTAAAAAAACGATATACATCTCAATCTTTGCAATGAATCTTGCACAGTGCCAACAAAAAAAGTGCTTAACCTGTTAGCCTAGCATCCCAATAAAAGTGTCATCATTGCGTGCTTATTTAAACCATGGACTCCGCATTACGTATCGAGATCTCCCACGGCCCCATCACCAATAAAAGACCCACCGCAGACACACGTCGTACACACTTGTGCTCGGCAAGTTTGTACACCCTGCCAAGTGATATAATAATTGCCCAATAATCCGTCCCATTTATGTTCGCTGTTATCGCTAACTACTCGCGAGAAGTCTCGCCGTTGCTCCGCTCCCTTCCCCTTGGTTCTGCAATCAGAACAAGAAATATCTTCCGAAAACAAAAATATAATCGGCAGTCGGTGATTTTTTGTTTCGCTTTCTTTCCTGCGAGAACTCACACCGAGAAAAAGATCTTGCAAGCCCTCTTCCCCCTTTCGCTGGATGGAACATCAGACACAGCTCGGGAAATTCAATTACTCCGTTAAATTTATTGCTTTATTTTGCAATTTCCGATCCCCGGGTTTTTGGCGAGGGCACTCGAGCGACTGCTGCTGCTACTTCTGCTGCACAGTCCTCGCCAAGGTGTGTTTATTCAAATGCCTTTAAAATTCAATATAAATTTAAATTTCTTACTTACCTTAAGCCATCCCGGTGTGCTGGTGTGTGCCGGAGTGTGCATCGAAATTCCATCCCGGGCGGGGTTGCGCTTCACTAAAGGGTGGCTCTCGGTGTTGTCGGTTTTCTTCGCGGTTTGCCCCACCTCACACACACACACACCTGTCAAGATGTGCATCTCGGGTCTTTTTGCCGAGTGGCCGCGAAAAGCAAGTTGACGACAAAGTGCATACCTTCCGCCCGGGCGTATGCAGATCTGCTTTACGCGAGTGTAAGCGCCGTTGTGCCGCTTCCTTCGTACGCTGTGCCGCGTGGTGCGGCTGATGTAAGCGGCCCGGCACGAGCTGGTAAAAAAACGGTGAAGATGGAAATATGCAGATGCAGTTCAAGATATGCGCGTGTACGGGGAGAAAAGGGAGAAGGTGCAACGAGAGTGAATCGTTGATAAAGCTTCCAAACCAGTTTGCGCTGGAAGCGCTTCTTCATACAAAAGAGGATGCCAAGTCGGTGCGCCAACCAGTCCGTTTTCCGATCGTATTACTTCCGTGATTTCGTCTCGCACCTCTTCCCCCCCCCTACCCTCCTACCGAACCACTTGCTCAAGAGAGCTATGCCACATGGTGCCGCAGCTTTTCGAGTTCAAGAATTGCATTCCACCTCTACCGGTGGAAGCCACGCCACTTTCTTCATCGCTCCATTGGCTACGGCTTTTTGCAGGTAGCATACCGCCAGGCAGTTTTTAGCTATTAGGTGGTACATAAATGAGCGGAACGATTGCATTCATTATCGTAGCGCATCGGCCAAATCTCGTCGTCTGGTTCGCGTTGCTTGTTTCGCAATGCAATATCTACGGGGTGGGACAATATAGACAGTGGGGTATAAATTATAATACCGGCGGTGCAACGGCAGGCGCAGTGTACGGAGCGTGTGGGTTTCGATCGCGATAAATGGTGGATGCGAATCGAAACATAGGTGATTGTTTTACGTCCTCGCTCACGGTGGTATTTTTTTCCACTCTTCTGTGGGATGTTTCAAGGGTTGCAGTGGTACTGGTGAAGGGGTATGAATTAATTGTAATGAGTAATTGTTTTGATAATGCGATGGAGCATGTGAGGGCTTGTGAGATACTAAGAAGGTTCATTTTCATATCCTTTGTGTAGAAACTTTATTCGCTTGAAAGGAAAACTAAAGTGGTATTAAAGAGTAAATAGTGATCAGCATTGTCTATTGTTTTATGTTCGTCAATACTTGTCAGTCAGGATATTGCTTTAGTTTATTAATGTTTGCTTTATAGTCATTTTCGTAGGAAAAAAGTGTTTTTACAGTTCTGATGAATGTTTCTTTTTTTTAGCATGCGATTATAAAAATTAATTTCTTGATTTTTATGGCTCTAGTAATGTTTTCTTGGTTTAATATTATAAAACACATAGTTTTATTAACCGTCAAAGCTTATTCCAAGAAAAATGCTTGTGCTGATAGTGTTTGTTCTGATTTTTGTAATGTATCACATGTTAAAAGACATTAAACAAAAGTCTAACAAGTTAAATGACAAATGTCTTAAAAATGTAATTTCACAATCGTATTGGGGTGTTAGTGAACATTTCAATGGAAACATTTTTAATGGCAACAACCGAACTGGCGGTTTCAAGTATTACAAAAGCTACTGCTACTTTAAGCTACTTGCTTAAATGAAGCAGTTTGTTACATTAAGCTTTTGTTTGTGTTTGGATAATCATGCACCTACATTTCGATTTTTATACTGGCACATCAGCATACCATCATGCATCAGTTGGCTGTCTGTTATCAAGTTTTTACAAGCCAACAAACAAGGGTGACATAAATTAAGACCGTACCATATTACCGTCGCTATAAGGCGGTGTTACTTCGAGTGTCGAATTTATGATGCTTGATTGACGATGCTGGATGATGCTTAAGATCATTCCAAGATGTACATACACTTCGGCGGAAAGGTTTCTAGCACCGTTTGCTGGTGTTGCACATACCCGCACCTAAACAACGGGGTTGTTAAAAATTACTGTTCCAACACCCATCAACGACATGCCATGCCAACATTACCATTTACTAGGGATAAAACAACACTTTTCGGAAGCTGTCGAGCGGCAAGTGGCACGTGTGTGGAAGAAGGGGGCAAAAAATGGAGAAGTTTTACACCACGAAAGTTCGACGTACGAAAACATTGTTTCAGAAGGAAAAGTTTAGCCAGTAAACAACTTTATGAGCGAGCTTCGTGAGCACAGACGACGGTTCGTGGCTGGTTTTATGAAGCGAACCGCGCACGGAGGCTACACCATAAAGGATTTATGTCACATTGCCGTCCCGCGCCGTGTACGGCACGCCAAACGCCAACCGAAGGCTTGTTTGCATCTACACATCCTTCCCTTTCCTTGGATTACACGCTGCCAACCCAACAAGAAGCGCGATTGGGTGTAATTATCCGTCTTTCTAACGAGACTTTTGCCCGTGCTGTGCGTCCTGTGCACGTGGTTTAGGTCCATCAACTTACAAGCGGTACATTGCGGCCCCCAATCTGCCACTGGCAATCTGTCACCCGACGTCCGACCCGACGTGCCGCAGCTTCAAGCGTGCGTGCCTGCTCGGTAGTGCGCGATTGCGATGAGGTCATGCGGCCAATTATCTTCTCATTGCACATTTCGTTTGTCAACGTACGTGGACGCGCTTATCCGCTCGGAATCTGCGGTGGCTGCACTCTTTCGAGATCTGCGTGCCCTTTCAAGAGATATCTTCCACCGCTTCCACCCAATCTATCTAGCCACAGTGCAGCTTCACATCGCAGACCCGTGCAGCATGAAAATTGTCCTCCAAATCGCGACTTCTGTGGAGTTTTGTGCGGTGCGTGGCGCGATAAGAGCGTGAGTGCACTCGCTCGCGTCTTTATGCTTCACCGGTTCAATGGTCTCACGGGCACAGCCTTTCTCTTCCACCTTCCCATCAGTGACGGTGTAGCTCGTTTGCCGGTGTAACCAATTTCGTAACCGACAGCCCGATTGCCAGTGTCCGACGGTCCGTTGCAGCGTGCTTGTCGGTAAACTTTGATGCTGAAGGATTCTTCCGGAGGAATTTCTCCACTTCGACTGCAAACCGTGCTGCACCAATACGTCAAATAGCGGTGTGTTTGTGGTGGTTAAAATTTTGCTTCAATTGCGCTCGCTCCGTATTTAAGTGGTAGATGGACTTTAAAAGTACGGTAACGAATTTTGAAGCGGTCTTGAACGAGCGGCATCTTCCGCACATAGTTTGCGGTAATTTATACTAGGGATTTAGTTGTTGGGTGATCCAAGACTGTAAGTGTTGAGCGGGGTATAGTGATGAAAAAAATTAACCTGTATTATGTTGTTATGTGATTGGTGAGTTGTGGTCCTTGCAATACTTTTGGCCGTCCTAACTGTTGCCATCCTTCTAACTAAATAAGCCGTTCCGAACCTTTCGACCGTTCGAACCATACCATACCAATCGAACCTACCTTCCGACTGAACCTATCGCTCCTACCGAATATGAGATTTAAGCTGAACCTACCAGGATGTTGTACCTAGTTCTGATTGTTCCGTTTGAGGAACAGAACGAACCAACTAGACTAATTCCGAATCATGAATCACTTCAGTTCAAATACAGGTGTAATAGAATTTAAGTTTTCAAAACATCCTTCGAATTTAAATTTATCATTAAATGACAATCAGTGCTTATTAGCAATTCCGCATATTGCTATTTGACATATTAAAATCAGCATATTGGAAAGGGAACTTTAGTTATCTCAAAGGGAAAGCAGCAAGTTTTATCTCATTTAATTGGAATATATTATATACCAGTGATAATAAGAATGGACCTGGTAAATTCTATGAGTAAACATGCCTAAATACTACAAAAACACTGGCATATAACTATTTCAGATCATGGGTTTTCTCCTTCAACAACATAAACGACCCAGCGCTACGTTGAGGCGAGGCAATATGATCCATCCATGCAAGTGAGAATTTTGCATCTATCAAATAAATCACGTTGAAAGCAATCCAAAGTTGCATTTACTGCTCGCTATATCTATTCTGTGAAGTCATATACATTCATTTATCTATTATTTAATAAATTCAAATTGAATAAAAGTTAAAAAACGGTGAAGGAAATAAAATCAACCGATTTTCAGTCAAAGTGAAAATGAATAAAAAATCAAATTACAAGAAAATAATTGCATATAATTGATAGCGAATAATTGATAATATTTAGACAGGCACACATTTTTCTTTTTTTTTTTTAAGTAACGACCAGGCCGTATTGCTTGACACACAATTTTAAAAACACTTGAACAACAATTCCGTACAGACGATTGACATGCTGTTGTAAAATTGGAATGCATTTTAAAAATATTGAATACCGGGTCACCGATAATTTGAAGTTCGATAGTAATGGATACTGAATTCTTCGTGTGAAATATTTAAAATTGTCACATCCTCTCACAACTCTTGCTTCCAGATAACTTGGCAAGCAGCCTTAGAGCGGCCCGTACAGTGAGACCGATGCTTTATAAATCAGCCTTTTTTATTTAAATTCGCTACAATAACATCTATTGCTGAATATCACGTTTTCAAAACATCTGTTGCAGGCTCAGTTATCATTCATTTTATGTTTACACAAGTTTTTGTTATTAATTACCTCTTCGTATCTATTTCATCGCATAGTTATGTCGATCATCTGACGAAATCATGTCATTTAGCTAAATGAGACAGATTGTTTTAAGAGCTAAACGATAAAATATCTATACATTGATTTGAAAAGTGAATTAGAAAGTTGTTTACACAAACAGGAACATTGTATAGATAAGCACATTATCAATTTCAGGAAACAGTCAGAGAAAGAAAATGGCAAATTATAATATTATTATTACCAACCAAATTATTATTAAGTACCAACCAAAATTTCAATCATTTCACCTTATTACATGTGATCTTATTCCTTCCTTTAATTTTAAGTGATATCGAAAAGTTTGAACTGAAATAAAAAAAAATCAAAAATATTATTTTCACCTATAAAAAATTGTACTAAAGATATAAAAACAGAAAGCTGCTTCATAGAGTAGCGTTTAAATCTTCATCTCCAAATACAACATCTAACAGTGCCTAAGTTTTTTTGGAGTGTGGTTTGTTTCTTCACCTTCAAAATTGGACACCTTTCTGCCGATACTTCCAACGCGCGTTCTTACACAAAATCCCCAAACACAGCTATCACACTGCCCGCCCTTCACTTCCTCTTCGCTTGATTAGCGATTAATTTTCCAAATTAAACAAATTCCTTCCGCTACAGCTTCGTTGATTTCGTCCGCGTACTTCAACCGGGGGTGACTGCGTAAACCGTTCCTGCCAACCTCCAACAACGGGTTCCATACCGGGCGCGTAATCGACGTGAAACATAAATATTTATTCCTCCCGGTTCGAATCGAGCGTGAAAGCGAAGCAGTCGAAACATATCGTTAAAACTAATCGGTAACGATATGTAGGTTCCGCTCCGGTCCCTCGATCACTGCCGTTCTGGTTGCTGCTCCACTTCAAATTCGATGTGGCTCTTGGTTGGTGCCCGGCTTTGGAAACCCTCCACAAAAGGGAATAAAATAAAATCGAACTTTTTTTTTTGGAGGTCCTACAAAAAAAAAAACACGAGGAAAACCACACCATCACCTTGTTGTGCATTGTTCGGCGAAGAACCTGCACACTTTACGGCTCCGGTAGGTCGTTTGAATATGGTGAGTCTCCTGTTTTATTTTTGGTCCACTCTCGCACACACGCACATAAGTATGATCCAGATTCTGTTAAAAATTCTGTTGCGTTTGGGATGTTCTTCCGAAAAATGACTCCGGCAAGAAAAAAGCAGCATTCGAGTGTGCGTCACGTACCCGTGGCCAAATCGTTATTTATGGCGATCGGGAAAAGGTTAATGTTTAGCGTCTTCCACCCCTTCGCTTCACATTTGCCCGATCGATTGTCGATGAAGCCAAGAGGCACAGGCGGACCCCCGAATGTAATAGCAAGCAATCATCGAAACCCAAAAGGTTCCGTTCCAGCGAAGCTGAAAGGGAGCGGCAGTAGGAAGCGCCGAGGCAGCCCAGAATCCCGCAACGAATTCGATAGTTCTCACACGGAGTGATCGTGTCCAATCGGCAATTTCTTAGGCAGCTCCGGGTGTTTCGTTTTCCTCTTTCTCGCTCCTCCTTTTGCCGTTGCGTTTGTGCCGTTTGCTCGTTTTTCAACAAGAAATTAAGAGATAAAACCCGACAGATAGCTCTCCCCGTTTCCAAACGCCCAGCAGACGCTAAGCTTTACGGCGCTGGTTTAGATTTTATGTTTTTCGGCTACGACTTCCATCTCCTGCCTGCAAAGGTTCGTCTCTTGCATCCTTTCCGCGAGGATGTCCTAAGCCCTGCTAAGGGATGCTTTTGATGTTCGTAACAGGGAAAGGAAACGCTGCCCTGTACCTATTTTAGGAGGCAGTTTAGGGAAAGGGGTTCATTTTTCTTACAAATGTAGAGGGTATTTTTTCATTTGGAAAGTTTATTTATGAGTCGTTCTGGTGAGTGGAAGACCGGATTACCGATTCCTTACAGGAATTGACAGTGACAAAACAACAACACGCTAAGATATGACGTGGAAAATACGCAACCTGGTGTCTGTTCTCTTTCCCATTCAGCTTGCTTTTTCTTTTCTCTCAGAAGGATTCGACGACTAATAAGCAACGATTCCCCTTTCACTTCTCTGAAGATCCTTCCGACGAGCATAAACTGTTTGATGTTTTGCGGTATTGCCAAGGGTTTGTAGGCTAAATGGCTATATTTATTCGTCTGTTCCGTTTCAATTATACATCTCAAGAACGATCGGAACGATTATGCATCAATAGTTTTTTTCCCCTTTTTACCCCTTAATTTATGCACCACTGCCGTGCTCGTCAACGATGCGTCTGTTTACTTAAGCGCACTGACGTTTCGCCGCACGCACTCACCGTGTTTACGCTTTATCGTTGTTTTCTCTGTCTCTCTCCAAACAAACGGTGCGACGAATTTACGGCGCAACAGCACCAGCGGGCGGTCAAGAGTGGTTGTCTCTTTTCGTTTAAGTGCTTTTGCTTTCAGAAAAATAGGAAACATTCGTAGCGTGTCGAATTTGCCTTCCCAGTTTGCATCTCTCTACTAGAAGAAGTTGTTCTAAATCAACCGGTCAAGGAAGGATATTATGGACGTAGGGGCTTTATTTTCGGATTTCGTTGTAGCTTGTGCCTGATAAGAAGCAATTTTACACTGTAAACTGCATACAGCCGCCCGGCGGGTAGTAAGGTTTCCGGACGTCCGGCCCAAAAGGACCGGCAAGACGAACGAATGGAAAGCGCAAAATAGGAACGTTGCAACAGCAACACAAAACAAACGAAAAAAAGGTAAAATGAAAATTGATTTTGGCCATAAATCTTAGAGCATTTGTGTGGCAATAGCGAAAACTAGAAAAGAAACGTTCCCAACGGGACAGCAAAAACGAAAAAGAGCAGACACAGATAGAGCAAATGAACAAACAATAAGAAAAAAGAAACTTTATGATAAAAATAGGCAAAAAAAGCGATGAGAAAGACGCATCTACAGGGGTTTTCCAGTGGAAAGTTCTCGGAAGACACGAACCGGGAAAAGTTTTCCGTTTTCCAGTGCCTGGATTGTGCGATTTATAGTAACAGACACGTGGGATAAATCTTCTCCTTTTATACCTAAGCTAAGCTCAAAGTTGTGCGTCCCACAAAATTCGAAAGGCGCGTTTGAGTGCGGGAGGGAGTTTGGGTGTGGTTGTAACCGAAAAGCGCTTCAGTCAAAATGATAAGACGTAAATATTTTACCCTGCCGGTAGCAGGGAAGAAGAAACTCAACACACGGACCATAAAAAGAGACGATCAGGAAGGTAAAACATTGTAACGTTAACTTCGAGTAGCAGTAAAAAGCTGCTTCTAGGTTACAATGCGAAAAGTGCGAGAGAAAGGAAAAGAAACTTTCCCTTCCTTCTTGCTGTGCAACGGAGCAGTGCGGATACCTTTTTGGCCCTTTTTTTGCTTCTTCTCTGCATCCGAAAAAGTCGTAAAGATCGATGGCAATGGAATCGCTGTACGGTAGGGATGGGATGGGGTGTAAGCTTAAGCTCCGAAACAGCAGTTTTCGCAAAACGGAAGCTAAACTTTCGACCTATCTTTTTCGTCTAGTTGATGGAGCAACTTTTAATTTCTTCATGTGATTGTTTTTGCCTTTTTTGGCGGGGTCCCTCTTTTAGATACAATCCCGTACATCGCTACATCGTAAGGAACGGTAAGCAAGTTTAGGACTGAAATGTCATTAGTTTTAGTATGACTTAGGAATGGCGGGATGATTCAGTTTTTGTTGTACAGTATTGTCAACGTTATACGAAGTCACTTGTTGTGTTCATTGATAGCTGATAAGTTAACTCGGGCTATGATTATTTGTTGCTGTTGCAAATAAGAATTAAAAGCCAAAAAATGTTTTCGTGCAAAGTAGACTAACTCTGCTGCGATAAACATTGTGTCAAAAGTCGATGTTAACTATCTACCTACCTATTATGCTACCTTATGGGTAATCTTATTCAAAAAGCAAATTTAGGCAACTGTTTAAATTGCTCAATAAAACGTATTTTGCTGGTCTGGAGCAATTAGCTTCATTATTATTTGTAAAATAGAAAAAAATGTTTGACAAATATCAAATCCCAAGAATTGATTCGTGGCACAAACAATCCACATGAATACCTAAAAAGTATTCTCAATCCCCAAATTTTATTAATTTTTTTATTTGGTAGTAACAACCAAGTCGTATTGCTAAATTTTATTCATATACATCAAGAAAGTATTGAAAGTACCAAAGGTTTGGCTTTAATGTCAAAAAGTTATGCATGTGTTGTTTACAAATACATCATAAGTGACCTTCAATGAATGCATTTTGATGTTTTTTTTCCATAGACTGTCAAGTGATAAATATTACAGAAACTCAAGCATATCCTTACATCCTTACAAAAAACTTGGTGATTCCATTATTTTAAAATATTAAAATACCCGTTTATCAAACCTGCTTTACAACGCATGAATTTCTAGCTTCCAAATCATTCTTCCATTTGCATCCCCCAGAAAACACCATTTCTCCATCACAGAAAAAGAAACAACAAATGCAAAATATTGCACTAATAAGCGTCCGACATAAACTAACCTTCAAAAACAAAGTCACTAACCACACACATCTCGCAAACACCACACTTGCTCGAGACCCCACTATGCAAAACTAACTCACAACACGTTAACGGTAAACAGTTTGTAACCGGAAATGACCGGCTTTACAATGCAACCTGTCAATGGGAGTGAGCCAACCTCCCGCTCGGTCCACCGAGGCACCGTCCGGGGTCGGATTTATTGGCGTACATATTACGACTCTGGACGGCGCGAGCGAGTTGTTAGCCGCCTCATATTGCAGTTTGCGAAAAAACAACGCTCTTTTTCCACAAAAGACTAAGGGGGCAGCAACAGCAAAAAACGGCAGGGTAAGTTAGTGAGTGAGTGAGCCACCCGTGCGCACCTGCGTCCACAGGAAATAGTGGGGAATGGGAATTTTATTGCCCCAGCCGGTGGCAGTGGAGTGGAGTCCGCCAACAACGTGTCAACGATTTGCAACCGAAGGCACCACCATGCAGGTCCCGTGCAGGTAATCCCTCCGTACGTCGTTTGCGCCGGACGATGCGAAACTGTTGGACGGTTCCTTCCTTTTTTCACTGCGCCGTCCCGTCCGATTGACCTCATTCACACATGTGTGTAGTGGCCCGGCCAGGCCGCCAACGTTGGTGCGCGTTCTGAGCTGGAAAAACGGAAAGCTCATCGATAATGGGTCGGACGGTCGGTTCGCTTTCGCACCGGCACATGACGTCGTGAAAGTCAACCAACACCCTGGCCATTCCACATCAACCTCACCAAGGGGTTGCGCAGGGCAGACCCCAAGACCTGGGATGTGGGGTGATCCCGGCCATGGCGCGCTGACTGCCAACGTCACGATGAGATGGCATGCGGCCAAAAACACATTGCGGAATGGGGACTCCAGAGTTGATTAACGAAGGGTTTTACTTGATTAAATTAACTTCGCGTTTACGTTTGCCTTGTGCGTGTGTGTGTGTTTGCAACGAAGTGAATGTTTTGTTAGGAGGTCCCTCATTCTCCTTCTCCCATCAGTACTTTCGAGCTTTTATTGCCATACTTTGTTAACTCTTACTTACTCGGCGCTATTTCTGTACTCTCGCGCTCCATGTAGATGGCGTCGCTTTTCGCACGCCTCACCTCTCGAAGCTCAGCCTCCGCAAACACACGCCATCACACTAGTTTTCGGTGGCCAACGGCAGTGGATCATCGTCATCATTTTTCGGTCCCTTTTTCCAGGTGACGATGATATACAGGGCCAGGCAGCGGGCGAAAAGCCCAGGGAGTCAACCCCGATGCACGCTTTCATCGTTAAGTGCAAATCGTAAAAAAACGGGCCGAAAGGTGACCTCCGGAATGGCCAAAAACCGTCCAACGCTCCCACTCCAACCACTCGGCAGCACACGGGGAACGGAAAGTAAATTGAGCTTCCAGGCACTATTCGGGTTGACAAGTCCATCCTGCCCATCGGTAGCTCATCCCTCTCGGGGAACCACCGGGATGACCTCTCAACCTTGGAATTATGTTGTTTGGTGGCAGCAAAAGCAATTCGGTACGGTTTTGTCTTTAAAACTTTGGTCCATTAAAAGCACTCCAGGGTTAGGCGTTTCGGGAGCCGAAGCTTGCCTTTTTATTCACAGATTTTATGACGCTTACCAGTTCCCACTCGCTGCAAACGGTGAGCGTTTTAACCTCGAAAAGAAAGAAAACTAGACAATGCCATGCTGGGCTCTCCAGAAGAAGTCCAGAGAAGAAAAAACCAGTGTGAATTAGATTTTGGGATAACGATAACAGCACTGTTGTTGCAATTACATGTGGTTTGTCGGATTTTGGATTTGCTTCTCGGGGAGAACCCGCACTGTGCTTAGGCAAGCCGGGAGATTAGTGTGATCTGGAAAGCCCAGCGTTTCCAGGAAAGGTGAAAGACGGTAGGACAATAATAAGTGAGTCTGTCTGTTTCGTCTAAACCGTATCTCCTGCGTGCAGCATTCGTGGTGTGCATATCTTAATTCTTTCCAAGTGCTCTCTACTGTGCTCCTACCTTTTAGAAGGTTGGTGGGGATATACGGAGCAAAATGGTCACCAGTAATAATGGCGAAAATATTTAAAAGTTTCGATCACCGATCTTACTTATAGAGGGCATTTTTTTATAAATAAACTGAACAATAAAAATAAGTTTCCTCCAAAAGAGGTTTTAAGTTTTGTTCAAACAAATATTCAGTAGATAACGCGTTGGTAAAGAATTGTACCTATAATTAAGTTGTCAAACATTGAACCCAGTATTTCTTTGGAATCCCTGTGTTTTTCTGACGTGGGGCCTCGAGCTCGTGATAACGAAAAATTGCTATTGTTGAAACGTTGGTTTTTTGTATCTTACTTTTAAGATTTGTTATTGCTTTTCAAATGTCAGTTTTTGAGCATTAAAAATAAAATAAAAATATGTAATTAAACGAGATTAAAGGAACAATCCTTAACATGACTGTTTCTCCCCAAGCTCCCTTACATTTTGCAGTCACCGGAGCAACGGGAAGCCATCGTCACCTTTAGCGCCTTGGCGGTGGTGTGTCGTACGTGTCGCCGTTGCCACTGCCTTGCCAATAACTCATTCCCATCGGACGTTTATTCGAGAGCGAATATTCCAGTTCCATTGCAGCGAGTAAGTGTGTCTTTTTTCTACCTCCAAGAGCTTAGAAAGGCTTGGTGGGGGAGAAAAATTGTGGAAGCCACACATGAAGCAGTACCCCAGCTCCGGATAACCGGCCTGTCGTGCTGGACACCGATATCGTGGCGCTGCTGCCTTCCCTTACCGATTCCGCACGCACGTCAGGGTTTATCCGTACGTTCGTGTGTGAGGTTTTTTGTTGTTTAAAGGACAGGCAACTGGTCAGTTCACGCCAGCAACACCAAACCCCCGGTCAAAGTGTCAACCGGTGGTCGTATAATTTAAATAAACTGACTGCCCGAACGCACGCCTCGGACACTATTTTTTTACCACGTTGTCTTCTACTGCCAGCTAGACCTGCTGTACGTACGATACGCAAGCCTGCGGGTGTTTCGTGAGTGCGTAGTGAGGGCTAGATAGATTTTCCTGGAAGTCCGCTCAAACGAAACGGAAGGGATGAGGGCACAATGCTCTCTTGCACTGAGTACCGGCAGTACCGAGACGATTGTAATTTCATTTTCCTAACGGTGTAACGATGATTTATGCTTCGATGGTCACAGCGAATGTGTCGATTTATGTCGCTGAGGGTAGTGTGTGTGAGTGCGCGCGCGTTTCCCAAGGGTCAAGTGTAACTCCTACGCCGCAAAAACATTCTCTTCTAGATTCCGACCGGTGTAACGTAACGGTGTGGGGAGAAAATTCCAACCTAGCCCCCGAAAATCGGCCCCGTCCGGTTTCGTTCGTCCGGTTCGTTTCCCAAGAGTTCGTTAATTTTGATTTGTTTCTAATGAAATTTATTGCTTTAAATTTATTCTCCGATGCGTGATTAGATGCTGATGCTCCGAGTGTGGGAGAGAATATGCGAATTCGAACTGAAGCCGGAATTGAACGTTCTCGTGTGAATGGAATTGATAGCCGTCTTTCTCTCTTTATGTGTCATGTTCCTATGTTTGATCGGGAACGGAACCCAGTCCAAACGTGTCTCACCATTCACCTTGTAACGCACCGTGAGGTCAGCATATTTCATGCTAAAATAGCCCTTCCTGTGCGAGTTTGTTGGTTTAATTAGTTAATTTAGCTGTTATCGAACACTTCTTGTTCTATTGTGGAGAAAAAGCAACCTTCTGTGCTTAATGGGGATCTGTTCAAATATCACCTGATTTTTTATAGTTGGTAGCACGAATTAGAAGGTTTCAAGGGAGATTTCACGTTTGGTATAGATTCAGAACAAACTCGGTAAAATTATATGAACTGAGATGGGTTAGGGTTACAGTTACAGGATCGGGATCAGAAGTATGTTGGAAATATAAACAGTTACAACAATAGGAAGATACCTTGTTTTGTGCAACTTTCAGTTAAAACTGAATGCTCTATAGCCGTCAGATCTGAGTACGTTTAGTATCATGACTGGGTCAGGCTTGACAGAAGCTCCTGAAGTAGGTTCTGGATTCATTGCAGCAAAACGGAGTAAATCCCAGAACTAAAAAAGTAATTGAAGCGCAACCGAAAGAGATCTGTGTTTAAATACAATAGAGGTTCATGCGTTAGGAGTAATAAAAAGTAAACAAAATGTATTGCTCGTATAGCTAATCATTATTCGAAAAGCTAATCATTGCTTGGAATCATTGCAAAATTTCTTGAGCCGAGAGGAACTTAGTATTTGCAGGAAAAATATAAATAAATAATTTCTATTGCAGGAAGACCGTTTTTGCTGTTATCAGCACTAAAATATTTTAAATTTATAATGAAAGGATTGTTTTTGTGCGTTCTCTGGAGTTCTTGCGTATCTAATATTTGTGTTGCGCAGCCCTGTGATCGGGCCATATTACCTAGTCGCTTTTATAAATAGCTGTTTTAAATTTATGTTTCCATGTTAATGTTTCGTTAATTTATGCTATTGTGCTTCATTTATATAATCCATTTACAATCTTTTTATGTTTTTCCTTAAATATTTTTTATCACTGTGTTGTATGCTATTTTCATGATTTTAATCTATGTACAAATTGTGTATTTGTCGTGAGTAGTGTTTATCTTCGTTTTGTGATGTGAACGTAATTGCTTGTGAATGAAAAGTGCACATTTTTCTTAACTATTCTCTCGTTTTGCAATTTTGCTTGAGATTTTCTCCTTATTTTCGTTATTCTTTGTGTTTTAAAATTTTAATAAAAAAAACTATTTTTTTAATATTTCCAGTTTTGCTATGAATATGATTGTATTTTTACGTTATATGGAACGATCACCTTTATTTTTTATGTTTTATTCTGTTTTCCGTATCAATAAAAGAATTGTATTCGTATTTTTGGCTATTTTTATATTTGTTTGTTTGTGTTACTGTTGGTGAAATGTGGAGGAAGCAAAGATATATGTGTTTTAGAATGAACTGTTTCATTGCCTTTTTCTGTACTTGCAAAATATTTCCCTCCTGGAAAGTTGCTTCTACTGCTTGCTGTAATTATTTGCTTTCTGTTTTCGCAAGGAACATTTATTCAAAACGACTTCTATTAAAACCATTCCCCTGTAACTCTTCACCCACCAAACAATGCCATACCCCTTCAAATTTGACATTAATGTGCGAACTGTCCCGGGGTCAGCGTCATTGCTCCCACGCGAAAACACCTTTTTCACACCCCTTTACCGGGCAAAAACCAGAAGCGTCCGGATTGGTTTAACAAATTGCGCCCACCCACTCTAGCGCGGAAAAGATCGGTGCAGCCGTTAAGCATACACCTTCTCACCCAACAAAATGACAGCCTCCCGGACGGGGACGCCCTTTTGTCTCTAATTGGAGCTTTCCCATGCGGAAGCGCAGGAATCGAGTTCTACGCGAATTCGGGTACGATCTTACGATCGCCGGACACAAGCAGCTAGCGGGAATCGTTTGTTTGTGCTTGACTTTGCACGTTTTAAGTGCTTTTTTAACTGCCTCGGCCACCTCGTCGTTGATGCGAAACACACTTCTTAGCAATGGTTGATGTTGCGCTTGGGAGGTAATGCGTGTGCCGCGAATCGTTAAAATCACTCAAGTTTAAGCTACACAGCTACAGAAAAAAAGAAACGACTAAAGGTAGCGTCTCTAAGCAACTAAAAAAACTGTCAAACTCGCACTAGGGATGGCGGTTTTTTTTGTGACTTTATTGCTTTGGACCAACAGCAAGAACGCATCGACGAATTGGTCGCTGAACTGAGTCTGGGGCCGTATTTCATATCTCGCTTCACGCACCGCAGCGTACGCAGCGCAGCCATGCGTGAACTCTTGCGCTTCATTTGCCCCTGTTCATCGCTATCTCACTTCCACCTTTGCACTCTCTTTCTAACTCACACACACACTTCTGCAACGAGCAAAAGTTCATGCGAATAAAAGCAGATATGTTGCATGGCGAACAAACATGAAGGAAAAATTGGTAGAGGGGATAAGCGTGACGCACGGCTTAAGCCAGTTGAGATGAATCGTTCATTCGGTGCTTGTTAGAAAGGTGGTGGGGATGAACATCTGGCTTGGTTTGAGCTCTTTCAAATGAACTGAACCATTCTCCCACCACAATTTTCAAAGAGTACATACCATGCGACGCAACATGCGCTAATTTCCCTTTCCCTTAATTTTTTTGTCAGCTTGAGAAAGAATTTCATTCCAAGAATTCATTTCGGACCCGAGAGTCATTAGTCTAAATTTTTGCTGGGTATGAAAAATGATTATTAAAGTAAGCATATCAAGAAAAGATGTTATAAAGCAGTTATGTATTATTCTCTAAAAAAAAATGTAATCCAAAGATCAAAATAATTTTGTTAATTTTAAAGAGACTGAGAGCTTTGTAAGTTTACACTTTCTAGTTAAAGAAAGGCTTTGAGTAACAATTAAAAAAATGCACTTCCTTCTATGAATCATTAATTTCCCTGAAAATTGTATAGAAATGCACCATGCACCGGAACAATGCTCAAAATGCTAGGAATGCCTGTCCCTTGATTCATCATCCCTTCTCTTCATCCCCTATGCGGCACGATCGCACACATGAGTTTGTTTTCTCTCATTCTCTCCTCATTCATTCATTCTCACACACAAACACCCATAGCCATCCGCCGGTTCATGCAGCGAGCGTTCGTTCGAACACGTTTTCCAAAAGCGGTACGCGAAGTGTTCATTACGTATCGAACCGTCAAGCAAGAAGGGTGTGCGAACGTCCGTTCCGTTTGCCCGTCGTGATCGGAACTACCCTTAGCAAGCAAGCTAGAAAAAGTAAAAAAAAGAAAGAGCTGTGTGAGCGTCGCGCGCGTTTAAAAAACTTCCCTCCGTTAAAAATTCTGGATATTGTGAAAAAACGGGGCTGCACGGTTTGAGAAGTGTTTTGTTTTTCCCCAAGCAAGCAGCCGTGCAGTGGAAATCGTGTACAGTGTGAGAGATAGAGCGAGTGTGTTGGAGCGAAAATCGAAGCGCATTCTGCACGCAGGGTTATAACGGGCTTTCGACAACCCCCACCCGCAGGAAAATCGGTGGAGAAGGGGGCCCCTTTTGCATGTGCATACGTGTACGCGAAGCAAGTGGCGAAGCAAGAATAAGCGGTTGGGTTTGTGTTCTGTTCGCTTTACGTAAGTGCATTATTTCCACTGGTGGAAAGGCTTTCTGTGGCCTGTGATGTGGTGACGCCCGATGTCGGTGTGTGCTGCAGTGTGTTGGATGTGAAGAAAGAAGAGTTGAAATCAGCCTGCAGGCCGGAGGTCGTATTTATTACGTCCGGAAAACCGTAAAACCGCAACGTGCTAGGCTAGGGAAAGATATAACGAAAAAAGCGGTGGTGAAAAGAAACCGGTGTGTGCCTTCGGGAAAAAAAAATATTGTGGTGCCGTGACCAGGAGAGAGCGTTAGAGGAGTGTTCCCGTTTCCTTCCAAAATTAAACCAGTGCAGTGCGTGTTGTGGTAAAGTAAATGGTAAAAGGCAGGCACACACAGTTCAACGTTCAAATGTCAATGTTTGTCAGTGATTGATGCGAGCGAAAAGTCTGTTTCACTGCGTCCGCGGGCCATCCTCGGCTAACGGCGTCCACAAGGAAGATGGCGTCGTCCACGCGTGCGGTGTGCGATCGACGATGAGGCTGCAGTAATTGCGAAGTAAGTGTTCCGCGACGCGGTGCGATATGATCGATCGCGCCAAGATGCGCGAGAGGTGTCGACGTGTGCTGATAACGTGTTGCTTCACAGGCGTCGTGTTAAGCAGAGTTTGAGTTGAGCGATTAATCACAATTGTCGGTGAATCACCAACCCTCTCCTTCTCTCTCCCCTTTATTGGCACCAGTGATAGGCGCGGGAAGGAAACTAGAACATCCGTGGCTTGTGGCTAAACTGGGACGTGGAAGTAACTTATGTGTGTCACTTCAAACAAAAAATCCAGCAGTGCTCCAGTGGTGCTATAAAACAGTACAATAGTCATTCTCTTTGGTCACGATAACTGGTCTAGCTCGGTGGGCACTAAAAGCAGAGTTTTATTTGGTTCGTTTATTTAAAAAAAAAACGCCCAAAAAGATAAAGACCCCGCAGTTTATGATGGGGGTTTCTACCGGTTCCTCTGAAGTGTTTTCTCTGCGCTTCCAACTCTTCAAACTATGCATTCCAGTGGGCCACTATAGCAGTGTATGCGCGTGTGTGAGTGTTCGCCTGTGTAGAGTGCCATTTGTGGAATGCTGGAGATAGTTGGCCGAAGAGGAAGTCTCAATTGATGGTTGTTGTTCCAGCATGTGCTGGGAAGCATCCGAATATAAGTGCGCATTTTCGGGTATTCTTCGACGAACCTCAAACCACGGCGAGGCAGCTCCAACAGCAACCCCTATTCCACGGCGTTACTCGAATTGGTGATGAAGTGAGGGCCGTGCTGCTACGTGCCAGAATGCATGGGAGCGAATAATGTGAATATATGATTCATAGGGAAAATTAGACTCATCACGCACTTCTTCATCTTTTTTCCCACTGCGTGGTGTGCTGTTGTGTGTGAAGGTGGTTCTTTCTCTCCGTTTCATACAATCCGGTGTGCTTTATTCTTTTGAGCTTTCCGCGTCTTACCACGCAACAGTTGGCCCATTCCCTTCCTGGCTGCTTTGGACGAACAGCGCATGTGATGTGAAATTTATGGAAATCGTGATTGAAAGTTGCCCAGTACGGAACGCCATTGCTCTGGTCCATGCCCGCAGGGCAAGAGGGTTTAATGTCACCATAAATTCCAGCCAATAACTTACGCTACGTCCATCGCCAACCAGGGTACAGTGCGCGCGTGTGTGACCAAGCAGGGTTAATAATATTTATTGCCCAAAACCGATCATTCCTATGGTCTTTCCAAAACCCGATGGAGGCGAAGTCGCGTCTCCCACCCAGTCACGCACAAGCGCTAATTTGTGATCAGTTTTAGTTCCTACTTGGTTTTTTGTTTTTGTTTTCTGACCATGAGGTGGTCAGCTGTCGGCACATAAATTCTTCCCTCGGCACGTTTAGAGACAGTGTCCGCAGACCGAGACCGTCCACTCTGGTTTTTGGATTATTAAAAATAGACCTGGCGGTTGCTGTTTGCTCCATTCCGAAATATCTTCACCGCTGTCGTCACTGTTGTCATACGATTTTGAAGGTTGACAGATTTTGGACGTGAGACAGCGGTGCTGTTCCGTCTAAAAAGAACCGAACCGTTCGCCAACACACACACACACACACACCCTGCAGTGAGCGGGAGGGCTAATTAATTCTACCCCGGTACGACACCGCATGAGGTTCGATTCTTCGACATAAGTTGGTCTATCATTCATATCTAGCCGCGGCCGACAAAAGAACAAATGGTTTCCATCTTCCATCTTCCTCGAATCCGCAACCAAACGAATCGCAGCGATGAGCATGGTGTGGCCGCGGACTTTCGACTGACAGTACGGCCATTAGAAGTGTATTTTTACGATCACTCGTTGCGATCACTCAAACACTCTCTGCAGGGCCGTGGCTCTGTGGTAAATATTTACACGATCTTCGATCTTCCTCCCAGTGCATGCGCATCGTGGCTCATTATCTGCTGTGGTGGTGCATCGTTGCGCGGCACACGATGTACCATATGGCTGGTTGGAAAACTGAAATCCACGTACGCTGCAAGCTGGTACGGGGAAGTGCTCTAAATCACGCACTTCCGCTGCTTAAGAGGCGGTGTCGGATAACCATGAAACGGTTGGCCGATGTCAAGTGGCAACTGCAACCGTTCGCCTATTAGTGCGTTTTGTAAGCAGGGAAAGCTGAAACCATTACACAAATTGCTGTGTTTTATCGTTGTAAAACTGCTTTCTTTCGGAATGTTCTGGATGATCTAGTGCTCTTCCTTCCACGAATGTTATTGCGTGTTCTTACATTACGGCATTTCCTGCACAAGTGTTTTTCTATGGTTTAAATGTTTAAATGATGATTTTTTCATAAATATCTCATTTGGTCTCTGTTAAAATAGTGCATATTTGGATGTCTTAAAAATACAATATTTCAAGTCTGATAAGATTTTGGAGCACACAGAGCACTGCGAAAATCATCCATTAAATGTTTCCCAAAGAAAATGTTTCTTAAGTAGGGACAATGGTTTGTAAGACATCCCTGTCTCGTAAAAGAACACACCGTAACGTCAACCATACGGATCGCAACCGTGAATGTGTGAACTTTGGCTTGATCTTGTGATATTTTGCAAACAGGAAAAGATAAATAAACCGGACCCTGCCTTTGCCCCTTTTTACTGCTGTCTCAGAGTGATTGAGATCCTTCCAGGAACTGGGTGCCCTACCGCACACCGATCGATCGATCGTAAAACCCCTAAAACAGCAATAGTGCCTCAATAAAACCTAATAGTCCGGAGGGTCCGGGGAAGGCTTTTCGATGTTTCGTGCCTGCCCACCCAGTGTTTGTTTTTCGGTGTTGGCAGATTCGAGTCCAGTTTTTCGGCAGATGAGACGGATTCGACAAACAAGCAGCAGCAGAAAACAGAACCAAAAAAACTGCTCCAGCTGGCAAGATAAATCAATCTCAACCGAGCCTCTGCCGCGGTATACGTCAGCTGGTGCAATAAGAGATCGTGTGCCCCTTGCCGGTAGCCGTGTTGTGTACTTCGCTTGGATGAGTTTCTGATCGCAGAAGATGGGCCCCTCGGTGGCGCGGTGTTCGATTTCACACCATTCCAAGCGTGTGCAGCTGTCAAGTTGCGTGCAAAATGATTTAATTGAATCAAGACATTCCACCGACCTGGTCGAAGTGATCGGTAACATAAAACCCGGTTGGATTTAGCGCTCTCTTTTCGCCTAGCCCGAGCCGCGAACGGAAGCCCGGTGCGAGATGGTAAATGGCGAAACGTAAGATGGCGATCTTGTGCGATCTTTCACAAGACGCCCTCTTTTGGGATGTGGAGCTTCCGGCCCGTTAATCGGTGCCGGCCTGCACAGTACGTAGGCACTCGGCTCCAAATATTTACCTACAACATTTCAACTCGCATTTCCCCATTTTTGGCAGGTTGGCCTCGGTTCGGATTCTTTTCTTCTCTCTAGCGTGTCGTGTTCCTTCTCTTCTGCGTGAAACATTATCCTGCGCCGGACTTCGGCTTCTTTCTGGAGCAAATTGGTCTGTGTCGGCACACACACACACGCACCCGTATACATGGAGGGATTTATAATTCCACCCAGACTCCGTGAGCCTGGCGTCATTTAATACCACATTTTATGCGTCGCGGCAATCGGACGTGAAGCGGCTTAGAGGCGAGACCGGTGCTGGTGCCACTTGCTGGCCTGCGGTTGTGTCTTCATGTGTTTTTTTTTTTTTTTGGGGCAGAGCAAGGCACGTACGTGTACACGCACACAAGGCAAGCACTCCAGGGGGAAGGGATTTTTGGGATCTCGAGAGTGGATAGAGTTTCACCACGTTTTTCTTGCGTTTCCTGTGCCTTCTCGACTGGAAGCTGTGGAAGCGGCTCATCAGAATGTGTGGTTACGTCTCGGACGGACTGACGAAGGAAAAAAGCAACACACAGCCACACACTATTCTAACGAAGCACATCCAAAACGTGAGGCAAAAGAAGAGAAAAGAGGAAAAAGCACATCGCATCCGTCCCGCGCCTTCCCACGCAATCGAGTCTTTTCTTTATATTGCCTTCGAGATATTCTTCAGCATCGAACCGGCCTATTTGAATTCTAAGCTGTTCCGAAAGCTTCCCAAATCGTGCGTTGTTTTAAATGCTTTATGCTTTGCTTTCTGCTTCCCTGCTCTATCTTGGTGGAATTTTGGAAGTCCGGTACGCCGATAACTCACCACCATTACAGTACGGCCCACGGCGTGACTCACAACGGCGTCGATCGAACCGAATCGATTGAAAACGCTGCGTCTCTATTAGCCGAGGGGCTGTTTTTATGTTTTTGGGTTTGAAAGAGGACATAGGGTGATAGTTATTGATAGAATATGGTCCTAACAGTCCGACAACCCACGGCCCAACGCTCTGTGATGACACATTCCAGTGTGATCGCTGCTAGAAAGCTTTTCATGTTGTCCCTCTGTTAATAGGATAATTTCATAATCGGTTGGACGATTCCTCAAACCTTCTTCTCTTAAGGATGCGTAGAAAAATGGTTTCACGCTTTAAGGCAGTGAATTGGGAAAGGTATAAATGCAGTTATTAAACAGGACGATAAATAATTAAACCCGTTCGGGATGAGAAAGGCTGAACTTATCGCTCTACCTTCAACGTTCTAGACACTCCCTCTCCATTTCGGGATGGACTTTTTCCTTAATCGTAATTAAACAATTCATTTTCAAACTGCTGCCGCTGCCGCTCTACTTCTATCCCCTGTTCCACATTCACGATAAATCATCTCGATCCTTCTACCCCCTTGCGAGAGGTAAAAATGAAAACATTTTTCGAAATGAAGCTTCCCCTCCGCTCGGGGTCTGGCACTTTGAAATTTGAACCTCACTCTTGCCTGATTGTTTACGATCGAATGGTGCGAGAAGCTGATTCGATTCATTAATACATACCATAATATACGTAGACCTTCTGCTCTGCTTTGCCCGCGGAACCCCATCTGCGTCCGATCGTGCATGGTGGATAGATAATTTATGAACATGGAGACTGTAGAGGAATTTTTTGAAGTTTACATTTTGCTACGAAACACTTGTTTTGTGGTGTCTAAATTCCACAAAAAAGGAATTTAATTTACTTTGAAGTGCCATACCTAACACACGTCACCAATAATTCCTCGCTTGTCATAAAAAGCTGTTTGTTATTCCAACAAGGATTAGGATTCCTTTTTTTTTTGACCACCAAAAAGACAACAACGAGCCATTTTAATCCCCTGTCCTGGAGTTGTCTCCTTGCAACAGTCTATTTTCCTACATCGTTTCCCTTCTTTCCACGGAAAACATATTTTGACACACCAAAAAGGTTACCGTCTGCCCGACGATACCATACCATGTTTCGGGCGTTTGTAAAGACCCAAAGGCTCGTTTTTTGCAATTGCAATTTCCAATATCCAATGTGCGGTGGAAAGGTGTGGCATTCCTTTGCTCCGGCAATTGATGGATAGACTGCACTCCCAAAAGGTGACATGAGACAGTTTGTGTTCCGTGTTACAAACAGTGAAATAACTTTTACCATTCCAAACAGGGTAGAAAAATGGGAGGGTAAACATGGGGAAAGAAATTCATTCAAACATGTTTGCATTTTATTTGGAAGGCGGAGCAGACAAGCTTGCCCTCTTCATAAGGGTTATACCTTATCCCGATTGTCATAACACACGAATGGGCGAAGATGGCAGGAAATGAAGAACCTCCAGCAACCCAAACTTTAGGATTTATTAGACACAGACAAAATTAAAAACAACACCCGGGACTTTTATTAAATGTTTGCTAGTTTTGCCAACTGTCTGCTTTTACCTTTCTGCCCGTTTGGGTTAAGTTTTTGTGCTGCGTTTTTCTTGTTTTCTTCCCTTGTTTTTACAATAGGGAGGGGTTTGTTTGGCGAAAAACACGCAAAAGCAAGCAATCTTCAATTCATCTGCTCGATCGGTATTGCTTTGTTGCCCTCAGACGTGCAGGGAAAGATGAGTTAGATATTTTGGTAAAACCAATTTTTCTATATCTGTAATTGCGGATGCAGTTTGAAAAATGCATGTTTGTAAGCGATTCCAGGTAGGAACACACAACAAAATACCTCTCGCTCAGGCTTTCCATCCATTCGTATAACTTCCAAAAGATCTGGGTCGTTTCAGGTTTCTTTGTTAAACCCCGGAGCAGGTCAAAAATCCTGTTTTTCGGGGCCTTCAGGGGTCTCGCAATCGGTGGTCAATCGGCGAGAACGAAGGGTCTCTGAACCGTTTTTATCCCCTTGCTGGATCATAATCAAGAAACACGATCTCCCTGGCGATGATGATGATGATGTTTGTTGTGGATAAGATATTGTTTGGTGCAGCAGATTCTTCCAGGAAAAAGCTTTCTTTCTTTGTTTAGAAACGTGAACTAAGGCAGCCGAAAAAAAACTTCAACTCATTGGGATTTTCTATTGGAAGTGTATTTTTATTTTAAATGCCCACACGAAATAACATAATTCTGCGAGGGACGCCCTCACTGCTATCTTTTGCTATCTAAGGCGATCATCAGCACGCTCGCACAAATTCAGCAAACCATAGCGAATACTTGGCTTAAGAGAATGTTTTTAATTTCCTTTTTCTTTGAGGTGGGATCGATTTCAAGATTCAATTTCAAATTCTTATGGAATTCGTGCATTTCGGTTGCCGGAAAACCGCACAGGTTGGCACAAGCTCTACTTGAGGGCTGATCATTAGGGGCGTCGTTATCGCAATGCTGCATTAATCACCCGGTTGGAAGGTGAGAGAATGCCTGCAAGCCTATGCCACACATTAGATTTTCCAAATATTCACACATTCTTGAGCCATCAGCTTGCGGTTTTTCCATCCGAAGATCCGAGATATACTTTACAGCGAGATGGCGCCAAGTGGAGGTGAGGCATCGTTGTGTATTAAATTTTCCTTAACGGCCTTAGAATGCATATTCCTAGCGAGGAAACCCTCAGAAGGCTGAATATTGAATTCGGTTGAAATCGTGAATCTTCTGCCCCAGACCCCTGCGCAGCACCGTATTAGCAATTCAAATGGTCCCGCCTTGAGAGCGCGATGGAAAACCGCTACCCGCGTTCCGTTAGGAAAATTGTATTTTCGCGCAACTCACCTGCTTTCAGGATATTGTTATTGAGGGTTCCATTTCGTTTCCTTTTTGCTTCGTTCTATTTTTCACGCATTTCCACACGATCATGATAATCGATCTGCTGACGTGTGCGTGCGTGTAATGGATGCGGTTAAGCATTATCAGAGTGTCGGTGTGGTGAATAATATCCGGACGATGTAGCCGGGAATGGAATTTGGTTTTATTTATTGATTTAATCTATAAAAGGTAGGGTGATTAGGGAGATTCCTTCACTAAATGGTTTTTTTTTCATAAGTGCGCAACATAATCGCCCTAAATTTTTAAATCAATGCAAAGAAGTTATTTTACATATATTTCCAATAACAATAAGTCACTATGAAACTTTTTATTGACATTCTTTTAAACTTTTCTTCATTTCAGAATTATCTTCAGTGCCTTCAATGTGTTCAAACTCAATCTCTTCAACGTACGGTGCTGCTGTGTTTCGTGAGAGAAAGCTCTCCAAAGAGCGATATTACTGAGCTTTGCAAAAATATAAAAATTGTTTCAAAACTCCACCCAAGGAGGTGCTCGGTTCTTCAAAAGCTGTAATAGCGTCAACAGTGTGATAGCACAATGATGTGCTGCTACTCAACCAAAGTGCTGCTGGTAGTGGTGGGCTTCCTGTCGGCGGTGGCCGCCGCCGCCCACTGGGACCATGCGGTCGACCTGGACGAGAACTATCGGCTGCTGTGGAGCCTCAGCCAGCAGGACATCACGTTCGAGGTGCAGGCCCGCACGTCCGGCTACGTCGGGCTCGGGTTCTCCACCGATGGCACCATCTACGGTGCGGACATCATCATCGGCTGGGTCGAAAACGGGCAGGTTCACTTCCAGGTAAGCCCCCTCTTCACATTGTCTGGGCGTTCTTCATGTACTTTTGGATCGCTTTCGGGAGTGACCGTTTTATTCCGGGGCAGGAAATATTTTGAAGTTTAACCATGCGTGCTGAAATGATCGACATCTTGCTCGATGTATACTCCAGTTGACGAATTGACTCGACTTTGTATTCCGCGATCATCACCCGGGATAATGGTGGATCATCAGACGGAGCAACCCTATAAATCATACAAATGAGGCGGATTGGCGGCTCGGAACGGATAAAGCATTACGCTGCGTGTGGGTGTTATCGTCTGCTAAAGGCGAGACACAGCCAGACTTTATTTGGATGCGTGTCTGATGCAACGAACAAACAAAGCGATGTTAGTATGCTTTTTTAAAGCCAACTTATCTTCGCGCACGATCAAGCCAAGATGGAAGTCTGCGAACATTTTAGCTTAATAAGAGCAACTAACTCTGCTGCATTTTTTTTTGGCGGTTCCACAAGTCCACACATTCAGATTGACCTGGAAAAGAGACAGAATGAATGCATTCATAAAATCTTATGATTCTATTATACAGCCCGCATCGGAAGAAAGGCGCTCAGGTTTTTGCCTACTCCTCTACGAGTTATGTCTTCCTGGGTTTTTTTGTTTTCCTACTGCGTCCTGCTTATAATTTAATTAATGTTATTAATGAGTGACGATAAATTTTCCCACTTTTCCCAGATCCCAGTGAAGTTTGTGATGACTCTGAGTGTGCCGGCTTGCTCCATCAAAACGCGAGGATAATGCCTTCCTTGTGATCTTGTTTCCTTTGCTTTGCTCGTTCAGTCTGCCACTGCCGTTGTTCAGGGAAAGAAATTCAGTGCGCACTGATCTTGGGTCACTGATAAGCAAATACACACCCAATGTTTGGAGGGTTACGGGGGGTGAAGCAGGAAAGAGTCTGAGCAAGACGAACAAAAAACACCAAGCGCATGCATCAACACAAGTCGTGAAACAAGTTTGCTTTCCATCGCAGCATCAGCTAGCGCGTTTTTCGCGATAAGCATCGGTATGTTCGCTCCAGCTGAGGGAACCTTTCGAGGATTCATAATTAGTGGGTGGCATGGGGAGTGAGCAGACGCGTTAGAGAGCAAGTATGCACAACTACAAGACGGGGAAAAAACGGTGCATCAGATAAGATCCGCTTGATCGAAAGCGTTTGTCGACGCGATTGTTTTTTTTTTTTGTTATGTGATGGAGAGCTTACGAGAGGAACTACAGCAAATGGAATTGCTGTTGCTGACATAGAAGAATTTGTATGTTGGGTATTAAAAAGAGTATTTTAAATATAATAAGATTCATTTCTAGATTCTACAAATATGGTTAACGCAGGAAATATTTGAACAAATATCAATGTGTAATAAATATTTAAGTATTCAGTTCATTCATGGTTGTTCTATAAAATAGTAGAACAATAATTTCTTATATGTTTGTTATTTAAGAATTGCTATAACACAATTTTTTAACTATGTTAAACACTTTGTAAAACACCCAATAGTAAATTTCTTCTCCTCCAAACACGCTCTAAATGTCTTCCATTTCCCTCAACGCGCCATCTTTGTGTGCGTGACATTTCATTTCCACTGCTACTGCTAATTGCACCGGCCAAAGCAAACCGTACGCCCGAATTAAGTGAAAACTGGACGCCATTGCGTTTCCTTTCGTTAGAGACTTTAATCCTCCTTCCCCAAACAACGGCTCAAGCTACAGAAACTGTGTACTTACACACCCTCCTCGGTGACTACCAAGGCCCTGAAAAACGGAGGAAATGTTGTTGACTTGAAGCTTTGGTTATGCAAATTCCTTCTACTTATCACATCCAACAGTCTGCCTATAGAAGGAAACGGCAAAGAAACCCCAGAACCCAAAATGGCTTCCCTTACTTGTGGATGGGAAAAAGGAAAGAAAAGTTGCACCTTTGTCTATTGGGCGTGGAAAACCGTTTTCCTTGCTGCTGCACAAAAGAGAAGACACAACAACGGAGACGTTTGCGTTTATTTCCTTCGCACCGGTGAATTCGGACAGCGCGACAGTGTTTGTGGCTGCATAAATTAGTTCTTCCAACTCACCTGCCCGACGGGACCTTGTTTTTGGGGGTTGGCGTACAGCCAAGACCCCTTGGAATGATGTACACAAGCGTGTATGTTTCGCTCGTTAGTGTGATGATTTAAGCGGTGGAATTGAATGTTCGGGACCCTTTCCCTATCGGGCAGAACCGATCGGCATCTTCCTAACCCCATCAGTGTCTGTGTGACGTCAGCCGGCATGGAGACCTCACATCTGATGCCGAGTACGAGGGCACAGACTGGCAGCGGTGGTGCTGGTGATTTGAATCAATTTTCGTTCCCGAAAGCCCGTCACGCTTACCGCCCGGCCAGGCGGAACTCCGGGTAGATGTAGATAAAGTGTCTTGATTGGTGGCAATCATTCGGTTTTTGGAGCACACCCTGCTCCTCCTAGACCATCAGACCACCACCTCCTGGAGCTAAAATATGTGTGTACCCTTTTTCGAGCCACTCTCCACGCCGCGAACAGCATCATTCTTATAGTTTCAGCGTCGCAGCAAGAGCGGGCATGTGGAGAGCAATCTTTCGAGAACTCGTTTGATGAAAAGCTCGGCGTCTTAATGCTTCCCCCGGTTCGCTCGGCCCGGTTTTCACTGGATCGACAATCGGGAGGGACATAAAAATGGTATCATATTAGTAGCCTGTTGTTTTTTGCTCCCGTCCCGCTGCATTCGGCAAACCCAAAACTTGTCTACAAATGCGGTTCGTTTCACTTCGTTACGATTTCGGAAGACGCCCAGCATCGTTCACTTCGCCAGAGATGCGAGTCTAGCTTGGAACAGTTTTTTTGAGACTCGTGCGTAAGCTATGACGATGTAATTGAAGCTGAAGGGAATATCAGTTGAGTTGATTAAAATCAATTTGTTTTGATTTCAACTGCGCTTGTGCCGGCCTCTGAAGCATCTCCCAAAAAAAAATTGGGAACGAAACTTTCTTCAATTTACATTCAACCCTGGAACGCTTGATTAATGTTGCGCAAATCGAGCCAGGAAGTATTGTTGTAAGCAGACACTGACTTCGTTTGCACTGTATAAAGAGTGAGTTTGCGTCCCAGCTGGTCTAGGTGGTGCAGTGTTTGCCTGGTAATCCTTCAAAAGACATGATGCAGAACCGCTCCAGACTGGAAGAGCGAAGAGCAACGATTTAGATCGTTCCAGAAACTATGCATCTCTCGCCCAGCACTGCATCCCTTTGCATTTGTGAACGGTACAGCATGGACCAACCATCGGACCGGAAAAAGTCCAATACAGGTACAAGGTGAAATTAATATGAGCAGATTTGCGCTTCATGTGTCTACTCGTGGAGTGAGGAAGCTCTCCAGATTAAAAGCATAGCCTTCGCTTTGATGCAATTGCAACGCACAGAGCACTTTGAGTGCCAGTGTACCGGTCATAACAATCACATTACACACCAACTCAATGGGAACTCCGTGCTTCGTCTTGCTCATTTGCCTTCTGGACGCAACACCTGCTTTACACGTTTTAAAAACAATTTAATATCCTGAGCTCCACCGTTCAGCATAAACAAATCTTTAGCGCAGCACTGTTGGGCGGTGACTGGTACGAGCGAAAACCGCAGCAGACTGGAGGGAGAGTTGGGTCTTTGTATGCTTTCGCTTTATCATCTGGCCATTTTGGTGTCTCCGTTTTGGTCTGTGTCGGTTTTTCAGCCAGCTGCGTCCTGGAGGACTCTGTGGAAAAATAGGCAAACCGGACATTCTGAAAGGACGCAAGGACCCTTTCAAACCAGACGATCGTGTACCAGTAGTAGCAGCAATACCTTACGGCCATTCCCGGTTTTCTCGACTGATAAATGTAATATGCAAATGCAAAACTACTCCCTTCCATCCACCTCCTGTGGTTAGTGTCGGGAGTTCTTCTGGAATTCCTGCCCCAACGCTCTACTGCAAGAGTGACTCCTACGATGCGTTGAAATGTCCACATCTTCATGACGCCATTATCCCAGGCAATATGAATGTCAACTACAGACGGGGAGTTGTAGGAATGAGTTTGGTGAAAATTGACGAGTGCAAAAACCCGGGTGAGTGACGCCAGATATTGGACCACGATTCCCGCAGTTCCCAGGGGCTAAATCAGCTGAATGTTCAATTTTTTCCTTCACTCCGCATTGGTCTGCTCTGTGTCTTGCAGGATGAGCTGAGAACGTGAAGGCCCTTTCTAATGGCCACTCTGTCCGGCTGGGCGAAATGACGTTATATCTCCCTTGAGCGTTACGTTACTTGCCTGTTGCAGTTCTGACCAAAGCGTACGGACAAAAGGATGGGTGGAACACGTTTGAAATGCCCTCCCATCTTTTTTAAAGCTAGAAATACCTCGCACATTCACCCGCGGAACAAAGGGAAAGGGCATAAACGCATAAACGTCACAATGTTTGGTTCCCAAAAGTCAGCACCGGCAAAGAAAAGGGGCTGGATTGGTTTTGTGTTCGCCGTGCTCCGAACAAACGAAATACTCATTTCCCAATCATAGAGATTTATGATTTGCTTACCTTTTCCGCTCATTCTGTTTCGCGAAATCTTTGCTCCGTTTCCGGGCTGGTTTCGCATCAGAAACATCCTTTAACTTTTACGGTGGTACGGTACAAAAAAAAAGGTTTGCTAAATAAAACTTTGTTGGCTAAACTTAAGAAATGGTGCGCAAAGGGCGAACGATGGAAATGAGTCGAGCAGAACATACGCATATCTGGCCTGTGCTCTTCAGCAAAGCAATCACCACAAATGCAAAATCGTGGCCGCGCCGGGTGGAAAAGGCACACGAACGGGGACGAAGCTCTGATGCTCTAAAACATTAATTGGTAGGAAGAACTTTAGCTTTCCGCGTTTCGGTGGGAGTTTTTCGGTCCGAGCACACTCTTTTTGGCCTCTTGAGGTGGTTCGGAAATTCCAATTTCCTTGCCCCCGGACTCCGACTGTTGGGACGACTTTTATTGCACCAACAGCAGCAGGAGAAGCACCGAATGACAAAGGAAAGAAACGGGATACGGGAGTTTTTTGGGTCCATAATGCAAATTATGGCTTCGGTCACTAATTTGAATGATTTATCACTCCGCTCTTCTTGGGTTTAAGTTCCCGTTTAGGACGGGGTGCTTTGGAACGTTATAATACCACCGACTCGACGCACGCACTCGTGTGGAAGTGAGTAGCTTTTGTGGCGATGCTACCGGGATTGAGAATCGGGCTTGCGTTTCGGGAACTTTTGCCCCACAAGAACAGTGAAATCGTTCACCCGGAAAAGGTATTATGGGCAATGGGCATCGCAAATGGGCTACTTAGCCGCCTATGACAACTCAATCGGATGGGTCGCAAAATCCACGGCAGAGAGGAAAAGGTTCTAATGTGCCCTGGTCCTTTTCAAATGACCCAGAAAAGCTGAGAACATATCGCACCTGCGAGTTGTATCGAAGAAAGAAGGGAAAGGCTCCAATCGAACTTGAACCGGGAGAAGGCAAAGTGTTGCAGGTGTACAAGGCATTAGCATTTAGATTGAGTTGAGGTCGGTACTCAAGATGACACGACCATCATCACCATCGTCATCACTATCATTTCTCACCTCTTGTAGGAACCGCTCCTTTTTTCGGAATTCAATTGGTAAAGTCATTTTGAATAGAAATTACTTCGGCAACAAGTTTCTGTTCTGCTCCTTATCTTCTGCTTGAAGGGCCTTAGCTCACCTCATAACCTTCAAAGGGTTCGGGGTAGAGTTAATCTCGAAGTGATGATCCGTCAAAGTTTGACCGCCTGATCCCGCTCGTGAAGTTGGATGGTCAAGCAATGACGGACGTTTTATGACACTTTGTCTCCTTCTCTTCTTTCCAACAGCCACTCAGAACTTGTTATGATTCTCTGGGTGGCTTCCGTAGCAAAGGAATGTATGTAAAAACTGCTGACATCGTGTGTTGTTATGCGTGCGAGACGAAAACTTCCAGCCAATAGATCATGTGCGGTGTGCAGTTTCACAAACAAGCGATAGATTTTTGCAACCATGAAAGAGGATTGCAATTCCGGAGCCATGAAGTAGCAGCATATTGCGCACAGTTCGATATCAACCCATCAGCAAATGAAGCTGGACAATAGCCTCTTCATCTCGTTTCGTTACAACGTGTGGCTTGGGGAAGGGAACGCTTTCGGGACACAAACATATTGCTGCTCTCCGTCTTCGGGCTTTGTTTGCAATGAATGTGTAATCACAACATCCCGATCAAGTTTCACCAGCAGCAGCAGCAGCAGCAGAAGCTGCAGCAGCCATCAACGGTGGCGACAAACAAAAACGCAAAAGACGGGACGGGACGGTTCGGAGAGTCATAATAATTTCGGTCGGAACCGTGTATTTGCCCCTTTCCGACGGGAAGGAATAAAAATGAAGAAAAACAGAACGCAGCACAAAACGCCACGCCACACCAACAGCGTAAGACGGGAGGAGCTCGAAACTGGGCAAAGTTTTTCTTGCTGCTGCTGCTGCTGCTGCTGCTATTGCTACCAGTTATGATGGCAAAAGGGAATGTGAGTGTAGTTAAGCAAGAAAAATAACCTACCAGAAGCTCTTGATATTCCTGCATTATAAAACCCTGTGTGTTTGCGTCTTCCCATTCTGTTCAATCGACTAGCGACATGGTGCATGGAGAGTGTATGTGTTTGTGTGAGTATGGTCATAATAATCATAACCTCCCCGCATGACGCACCGCTCCCCCGAGTGTGTCTGGGCAATCGAGTTCGACATCCTGTGCACCATATGTTGGCAGGGAAGGTTGAAACCTGGCAGGGTATAATATCAGTCTGTGCCCGTTCTATAATGATGATGACGCTGTGTGGCAATGATACCGGGCTTTGGTTTATCTCTGTCCCAGAAGGTTTACCGAGTCCCTCATTTGTAAACCCGCACCAATAACAGGGTTAAATTTGGCAATAAAGAAAGTAAGTTTCGAGAGCAGTTACTGTGAGTTGTTACCATGCTGCCCACAGTGCGCACAGTAAGTTTGGTAGTTTTGGTAATTTTTATTAATTAGTTCACATCGCTGCGTATGCGTTGGAACGGTTGGTCTGGTGTTTGCGGGCCGCCCCGTCCGTCTAGGTGGGAACGTCTTGGCGCCAGCAAACTTTGTGCACCGTCATCTCGCATTCTTCGCACTCTCGGCCACTGTGCACTTTCGCCAATTGGGAGGAGGGCGGTTAAAGTGGTACATGTGCTTTTTGCTACTAGAAATTACTCACATTACATTTAATTCACTTTGCATCTCGAGCGAACCGAGCAGAAAACGGGTGTAGGTTTTAAAGCGTAGGAAAGAAGGAAAGCGTAGGAAACAAGGCACTCGCTGAACCTTCAATACGCAAGCCACAACTACTTGTTGCCTGTTGGACTTGAAGGGAATCAAAGAAGAAAGAAAAAATTGCGGATGAAGGAGGGATCCTCCAAATGGGAAGCATAGGGGGACCATTATAATGTCCCGCAAAGAGAGGAAGATATGCGTAAGATGCTTGGCTACTGCACCCAGGGCGCAGTACATGTACGGTTTTACACAGTCGGTGCGTCGTTGCGCGTTGACGAGGAGAAGAATAATTGCTTTTAATTAACATTACTTCTTAGCGTGGTGTGTACGGCCAGACAGCGGCAGAAGAAGGCCAACGGTCCCTCCGCTTTGAGGTGCCTGTTCGCATCCGAGGCTCTTCGCAGTGAGACACCCCTTACACGAATATTCGGAATTGCTCGAAACGAGTTACTGTGTAACATAAAATGGAAATATTTCTGTGCCGATGAGTTTTTGAGGTTTTTCTGGTTGAAGCAAACCACAATAACCTCTTTCTCTCTCTATCTTTTCTTTGGGGAAGAAGAGATCGAGATCGAACTTTAAAGTGCATTTCGGAAGGAAGAACGGAACTTACCGCATCGTGAGAACGGGCTAGTTGTCCTTGAATCAAGCCGCCTACAAAGTGTACGATGACTCACGATGCAGTTATCGGGTGACATGGGGCCTTTGGGATGCCTTCGGTGAAGATTTACGCTCAATTAACCTCTTGCGGTTGTCGTTGCCGCCGTCTACAAAGGTTTTGGAAAATTGATTTCACTGTTTGTCGGTGTCCTTTTTTTTCTTGCATGAAATTCCAACTTTTCGGTATTTCCTTGCGGTATCTCTTCACATTGCGTGCCTGTTCATGCCTTCGCCATCGTGACGCCGGCCACAAATAGACCGGCGGCTAGACAGATAAGCAAACGCAGACGCTTCTCAAATCTGTGTGTTTGGGCTAATTTTAAAATCCATGATTGATTTGACCAGCACCGATCATCATCATAAATATACACGGGGAAAACTGTACGAGTCACTGTGTGGACTCTTTTGGCAAACTGTTTTTTTTTTTCACCATTTTTGCTGACGCAAAACAACAACCGGAACCGGGTGACTTGACACTTTCAAAAGGCCCTCCCAAAGGAACCCCCCCCCCTCGAACGCAGTCTACTGCTATCCGTCATCTTCGTCATCGATGGGTCAGCGAGAAGTTGCGAGAAATGGAGCGGAAATTGATTTCAATCAATGGCGATTGTTTTCCCTCGCCGTGAAGCCCATCACGGTGTCCCCGGAGTGTGGTATCCGAAAACCTACAATCTTGTGCCCGCTCCAAAACGGCAGACCGTGGTACCGAGGTGGATGTACCGCTTCCCAAAAAGGCACATAAAACCCGGAAGTCTCGTCGACCCAAAGACGGAGCAGCTTACATTTATTCCAGCGCCCACCGTCTCGGAGCGGAAGTAGCAGTCAATGTTAGGCTCGAGAGAGAAAAAGGGGAGCTTCTTCAACACAAAAATTGATTCCAACGTCGAAACGCAGAGCCGCTAGTAATCTTCGCCGAGGGAATTAATTTTACTTTTCTGGGTCAGCCCGCCATAAACTGTGGGCGCCCTGGGTGTGTGTTGGCAGTGACCCTCGTCTCGCCTCGAGGCTTATTTTTGTGGGTTTTCAGCATTGGTTGAACCTCACGCCCGGCCCGGCACTGTAATCAAAAGTTGAATTATTTTCTTCACCTTTCTTCACCACACATGTCTCCACCTCACACGCGGCCTGTATTTGCGAACTTTCACTCACACTCACCGCCGTAAGGTTTTGATCAAAGGGTTTCACTAAACCAACCAACACTATCATGGTCTGAACATTTCAGTTCCTTTCTCGCGCTCTGTAATTATCGCTTGGGAATGGTTAACTTCGGTGAAACAGCATCTTTTTCTGTGCCAATGTCCGAACGTGTGTGTATTTTAATTAATCAAAAAATCGAGCCGACGGCACCGCTATGTGGCGCTATCTTTTTAAATTTTTACCCACCGACGGGTTTTGGGTAAAGGAAGTGAAATTAGCCTACATTTTGTCTTGACATTTTTTTTGCGAAGTTTTTGTTGTTCCGTGCAGAAGAATGGCTAATTAATCTTGTCCCATGCTGATAGGGCCGGCTCACAGATTTGGACAGTTGCAGTGGAAATGGAAATGCTACATGGCAGGGGTCGGCAAGCTGGCAGAAGATAATATTTAAGGGAAATTAAAAGGTTTTACATAATTTATACCTTTTTAAAGTTTTTGTTAAGATTGCAATTTTCAAAACTTGTTTTAGCCAAAAATGTATATATTATATACTAATATAAATCATCCCAGTGATTGAAAAGTTTTCTTAGCCCTGCTCTTTAGCGATCGGTTTTGGCGTAAACCTGTTTTCATGTAGAAAAACATACAAACACTCACTTCCGGGGGCTCAAGAAGGGAAAAAAGGGAGAGAGAGAAGGACGAGAAACATATTTTACTATCACTCGTCCGACATCTTGACGACACGATTGAACGTAGAAGAAGGGAGAATGTCTTAGATTTTCGGGCTAGAAATTCAGGTTAGGTAGCTGTGGTGCGTCTCGCCTTTCGCCTCGTAACTGAAGCGTTCTTCGTTGTTTCATATTCTGGTTCTGTAAGAATGTTGCCCTAGGATCGTGCGTCTCGGCAAGTTAATTACTTTTTAATCCTTATGTGATGTTTCGGTGTGTCGCCAGCAAGCACGATAAGCCCTCGGCTGCCTTCTTATGTTCAGTTTCGTTTCCCTATGCTCTCTTCCAATCTCCACCGCACGGTTTTGCTGAACGAAGGGATCAAACTTTCAACGGACGTGTACCAAAAGCTGACGTAAGTGGGACGGTTTCTGTTTTCAAAACTAGCTCACGATCTGTGGCTTTATTTGCCCAATAAATCATGCAAAGAGCATTAAAGAAATGGCCGCCGTGATGTCACTGTATGCCAACTGTCGCCACACAAGCGCAAATGCTGCTAATGAGCCACACAACGCTTTTCTCACCTCGACGGTTTGACTGCCAAAAAGAAGTAGGAAGCCTTATTTGCGAAAGCGATATATTATCTCCCACGCTGCAAACCATCCGTAGAGGTGTGAATTGACCCTTTGCAGAATAGAGGGGGAGCAGCGATGCTTCAAAAAATTAACACTCCCACCTGAAAAAAGGGTTCCATTTTCCACGAACACAGGCTGGAAGGTTGCGGTGCATCAAGGTGTGAAATAATTAACACCATCGCTACTCGGCCTTTTTCCTTTTCGCTTCTTTTTCAAACGCAACACGAGACCTAGTTTGGGTCTGGTTAGTGAACGACCACTTGTTTGACGTCCACCCTGGCTCCCCAAGAAAGTGATCCCATTTTTCGTACTTGATTTTCATAATTTATACCTTACCAGCTCCCTCATGACCCTGCAGCCCGAAAACTAAGGTGCAGCACAAGGGTTTAATGTATTCAGCATATGCTTTATTAAGCAATTCCTTTCGGCAAACACTAACACTAATTCGTCACGTATTCCTTTCTTTGCTCCTCCCTTTCCCGCAGGATCGACACTTTAAGCAGAACAGTAATGGTGAGCCGCACGTCGACTCGTCGCAGGACTACGTACTGCTGCTTGGGTACGAGAATGCAACCCACACGGTGTTGCGGTTCCGCCGGAAGCTCGATACGTGCGATACGGCACAGGACGTTCCGATTACGGTGAGTAGCGATGGACCGGGAGCAATGGCCAATGCGATGAATGTCGCTCGGAATTGGTCAGGAATTTAGCATTAATTTGTCGCTTGTCTTGAACCTCTTTTTGAAAGTCTTCAAGCAATGGGAAGATTCCTTCCCTACGCCAATAGCACCGAACATTCCACAACACCAAACAGCAGCAGCAGCTGCCAAATTGTTATGCTGATGTAGTTTCACCTGAGCTTTATGACGTTGAATTATTGCCCAGTCGGGTTTTTTTTTCATCGTTTCAAAACCAAGAAAGAATAAATCTTCCCACAAACCACCCTTCAAAACACAAACTCCTTCCAACTGGCGCCCTGGGGCGGGTGGAAAGAAATTCGAGTGTAACTTTATCACTCTTTCCATTCTGTTCCTTTGTTTCAAATCCATCCGCCTGCCGGTGGATGAGTTTATGCAAATGGCAAAAATTGCGCACTGTTATGAATGCAAATTCAAATTATAAAACGCTTAAGGGCCACTCCCCTCATCCACAGGCTCATTTGGCATGATGGATGCATTCAGCATCCAGCTCGCGTCGCTACATTCGGGGTTTGATTTCTTGCGGGTGGACAGTTTGCCACCTCGTCGGGTTTACGCTTGCTAGAATGCTGAAGCGTGGATCATAAAATCCTCATCAGTGTGTGTCTGTGTGTCTTTCCAGACATAAAAAGTAGACACAGAAAATGTAACACAAAAATAGAATGTCGAGACGTTGATTCCATTGGAACACATCAGTTCCAAAAATGTTCCACCATCGAAGGCAAGGCATGGTTGAGGATTTAAATAAATTTACATTTGAATAAAGCCGATAATTGAGCTGCGAATGTGTGTGTGAAATTTGGTCTGGAGTGCTACAAGTTTGATGAACTTTTGTCACCAGCCAGTGAAGGTGTAAAGAGCGATCTTTGAGCACCCGTTAAAATCGATTTAAACATGTACGATATCCTCTTCTAACCTTTTTATTTTATATTTTCTTTTAATTCTCACAGAATGACACAATTCGCATCATCTACATGTACCACAACAGCGAGCCTCGCAATGGATCGCAAGCGATGGGCACCCTGCCCGATCCGACCGAAGCGTTCAAGGACTCGGTGCCGATCTTTCTGACGCAGCGCGTCAACCAGGTACCGATCGAGCTGGACTCGCGGACGCGCACGATCGAGCTGAAGAACCGGAACGTCCCGATACCGCAGACGGACGACAATCTGCGCTGGTGCACGATGTTCAAGCTGGATCAGTTTGTCCGAAAGCATCACGTCATACGGGTAAGTTACGGGGTTGCGTTTGGTTAAAGAGAAATGCACTGTACTAACGGCTGATTCCTTGTTTTTTTTTCTTTAAAACAACAGTACGAACCAGTGATTGAGTCACGGTCCAACATTCCCCATTTGCGGCACATCGTGCTGTACGAGTGCCAGGGCTCGACGCCCGAGCTGGAGATTATGTCGCGCGAGTTTGGCCGTTCGTGCATGGAGGCGGAAAAGGAGCTGCTGACGTGCAACTCGATCGTCGCTGCGTGGTCCCGCGGTTCGGAGGTAAGATTCAACAGCAATTTGAGGTCTTTTCAAGTAGGAGTTTGACAGTCTACCGGCTTGTTAAAATAATTTATTTGATGCTTGATAGTATTGTTGTACAAGCTGTTAATTTGGATGTCAGTACGCACACGAACGGCCTGCAAAGAAGTTGAGAAATAACGTTCAGAAGCTCGCAGCCTGACTGACTTAACTGACTTAAGCGTATTTCAACACAGCTATTTCACACAGAGAAAATGTCTTAACAATTTAAAACCCCCTTGCTGGGCAATCATCAAATTCTCTCTCTCTCCCTCTCATACACTCTCGAACACACAAAAATCAATCAAACCTCTTAAGCAGTTAATAATTGCTCCGCTTCGCGGTCTGCGCGCGTCGATTGATTGTCGAGCCGCCTGCGGCTGTAGTTATGCAAGCGCGTCTTACATGCTTTCGCATCTGATCACTGAGGGACGGTTTGAAAGACAGCAAAAAGCGGTGCTGCCATCGTGGCCTCTTCTCTTCTAGGTGTGGCAGTTTCGTAGCCATCAACATTGTAACTGATTGGCGTTTTTCTGTGTGCTCTTCCTTCCCCCAGGGTTTCACCTATCCGCTCGAGGCCGGTTACCCGCTCGACTCCTACCAGGCCCGCTTCTACATGATGGAAACGCACTACACCGGTTTCCAGAGCAACTCGGTCGACCTGACGCCACGCGTCGACAACTCGGGCCTGCGGCTGTACTACACCACCACGCTGCGCAAGCACGACGCGGGCGTACTGTCCGTCGGCATGCAGCCGAACTGGCGGCACATCATCCCGCCCGGCCAGGATCGCGTGCTCTCCGAAGGGCACTGCATCGAGGAGTGCACCCAGCGGGCCTTTCCCCGGCCCGGCATCAACATCTTCGCCGTGATGATGCAAACCAACGGCATGGGCAGACAGATCCGGTTCCGGCAGGTACGCCACCAGGAGGAGCTGACCCCGATCGCACACGATGCGAACGTGGACGCAAACTATCAGGAGTACCGGCGGCTGCACACGCCTGTTAAAGCGCTGCCCGGGGATAGGTTGATCGCGGAGTGCACGTACGACAGTACGGGCAGGAAGCAGATCGCACTCGGCGGATATTCGTCGCGCGATGAAACCTGCCTCGTGCTGAGCCTGTACTATCCGCGCCAGAAGGAACTGACGTCCTGTCATTCGATACCGAGCCTGCCGACGGTGCTGCGGGCGGTCGGCATCAACGAGCTGGCGGCCGGCACGAACCCGATCCGGATCGCTTCGCCGCCGGAAATTGCGGGCATGACGCTGGAGGAGCGCCTGCTCACGTACGATTGGCGCGTCAACTTCGGCAACTTCCAGTACGTCGTGCGGAAGGGTGCGTTTAAGCCGCTGTGCTGGAGTGCGAGGAATACGCCCATACCGGTAAGTTTTCAATTGTTTTTGGCTTTTGGATAATTTGGAACAACGATTTCTAAAGTGGTTCCTCTAACTTATAGCTATGATAATATTCCTTCCCTTTCCAAAGCATTCTACAAATAAATCATAAAACTTTTTCGGTATTTGTGCAACATTTTACTTTTAGTAAAACTGTTTTGTAAATGATACATATTTTCGCGAAAACGAAGCAAAATGGTGAATTAGTACGAAATTACTTTGACATCAAGAGAAGCTAAACTAATGAATTTCCCAATGCATGAAAAAGGCGTTAACGTTTTCCGGATTTAGCTCAATCACTTGTTAAACTTTCCTTTACCTCCTCAACCATATATTCCATTGCCCAGTACTTTGTAAATCAATTTTATGCAAATATTGTGGTGTTCACCCTAGAGCTCCCATTCACCAAACGCAGCTACTTCAAACTTTATCTAGGGGTTCAGGGACACACCAAACCTTCTTCCGGATGAGCTGCTCACCTTTTACTAACGTGTGGTTTCTTCTCTCTCTCTCTCTCTCTCTCTGCCTCTCTTTACCTCAGGGTACCGATAATATCGATGCGTACACACCGAACCTGACGAAAATCTGGCGCCCGATGCCAACGTGCAGCTTCAACGGTGGCGGTGCATCATCGTCCCACGGCACCGTCGTCGGCGGGAACAGCTACAGCGTCAATCGGTTCGTGACCGAGCGTGACATTAGCCTGGACCGGCCGCCAGAGGACGACGACGACGAGCGGTGGAACGTGATCGAGGGTGCGGCCCGGAGTAAATCGATCCGCAGCTCGGCTCCCTCCGCTAACCTCGCCAGCGGCGTGACGCTTGCCGTGGCCGTCTCGCGGCTAGTGCTGTTTGTGATCTTTCTCAACACGGTCAGGTTACTGTAAAGGTAGGGTAACGTAGGCACATGGAGGGAGGGGAGTTTGCCGGATGAGTCCAACAGTGATAAGCTGCCAGCCGTGGACAATCGAGCGAGGGAAAAACGGGCGCACGTGATACTAAGACTGGGTTTATACTAGAATTTTTGTGCGGGGGATATGAAAAAGGGTTTTTGTGAAACGAATTTGTACATATTAGGAACGTTCTTAGGCTGATACTAGGCGTGTAGGTGTTCTCTTTCCTCCTCCCCGAGCCGCACGCTAGGCACCCGTCGTCCGACAGCACCCTTCATCAAAGGATAACTTTTTCCCAAGGCGATCCGGTTCGAAGGACCAAGCAAATAGGAGCAAAACACACCCACACACACAAGTTCACTAGTCATTTTAGGGCACACAATACGCGGAACGAGGGAGCTTCCAAGGGAGCGTGGGCGGGAGGAAGGACGTAGAATGTTGAGTAGTACGTATTTAATTCAGGGATATGTAAATTTTGAAACTGTAGCAAGGAAGGAAACCAACACGAAAGCCAGTTTTTAGGAGAAGAAGGGATTCGTTGCAGCGAGCGAACTGAAGCCGTCTCGAGTTTTGTCACTCGGTTCTTCTTTTAATTATGTATTGCAGCTAGTGCATCTGTACCAAGAGAGAGAAAGAGAGAAATTGAAACGCGTTTTAATTGTGTAAAATGTACATACATATACATAGGGCCTATTGTAATGAGAAAATAAACTATTCAAACAAGAAAATTTATTTAAAAAACAAAAACCCAACAAAACTTTGTTGCTGTATTTCCGCTTGTTTGTACATTGAAAGAACCAAGTTGGCCAGGTTGATCGGGAAACAAAGTCCACAAAATACCACGACCGAGAAAACTAATCCGTAAAAGATTACCCCACCAACGTGGTAGAGGAATTGACTGTGAAAAGTTTGGCGCATCGATAAAATGTTTCCGTCCAAACCTCCGGAAAGGCGATGAGACGTTCGTCCTTTGATTGTGTTTGCTACAAAGCACAAACAGTGTGCCAGCGCACTGTTTTCCCGGTCCGTGTGGGTTCGAGCGTGAAGAAGTCCGACCCGCCGTCCGACGATCACTGTGATGGGGTAAACTTACATCAAACATTCAAATTATTTCCGTAACAAACTTTGGACCCGGATTGTTGGTTACTGGCGGAACACACACACAAGAGAACCCCCGTGCGGACAAGGAGCCTAGCCTGAGCTGATGGCTTCCAATATAGGCTTGCCCAGTGCACAATGTACGTCTCTTTTCTCGTCCTGATGCATCTCGGATAAGCAAGGATGCGTTCAGCCGGAAGCAAAGCCCAATGTGGTACGGGGTCCCAGTGCTCCAGTTGCGCACATCCGCTCCGGATCCAGAGATTTAGAGATGCATTCTTCTCGGCATTGCACAATGGCATGCAGCTAGACAAATGTTTGCCTTCAGTAAACATAAAACTTGCTCCCCGGGGTGGTTCCGTTCGGTGCCTGCTATAAGTCAAATCCTGAGATTGTTGGCCATTCGGAAATGCTGCCGTTGTTCGGGAAGGATGGAGTTTTTGTGCTGGTCTGGATGATAAATTTGCAGCCCTTTCTGGTGAAAAGATAAACTCGTCTTTTGCCTGCACACACGCACATGCACACTGATGACATTCACTGATGGTGCTTTATGGTCCTGTTAAACAAAATTGAACGTATCGATTAGAACCTTTACAGGTTGTTAGGTTTTCGTTCCTTTTCCCTGCAAGAGGAGCAACACCCTACTAATCGACCAGAAATCATCCGATAAAACTGTGCGCTTAAAAGATCTATAATTCATTCTCCCAGTTTGAACGGATGGTGGGACGAAAGAGGTCAATTACAGCTTCGTAATCGCGTTTCTGCTAACGAGAATAATGCCTGTCGAAGGCAAAGCGCTGATTAACCTTCCGCTAGAGTGCGGACGATCTGATTGCTTTTGGCGAACGCGGCTGATTTATGGTAACCCACAGTTCCTTTTTTCCACTTTTCTTTTTGAAAAGTTTTTTTCTTTTTTTGACCATCAATCAGGCTCCCGAGTACCAGTAACTGAGATGTATACCATTGCATACACATTTAAAATATTCAGCTCGAAATCGAAAGCTCGTTGACACTTTTCTTTGCAAATTGATTAATTTTTTCGTTTCTCTCTCATGCTTTAACGTGCCTCAATCCATTAGCCGGGATCGGTAGGTAAGTGCTAGTGATGGTATAAGTTTTGGTTTTTCAAAAGGAAATGGAAATAACTTCTATATAGAATGATCTTTATCTGTTTAAAGGAGCTAGTTCAGCAGGAAATTAACATAGAACTCTTTTACTGGTTGGCTCCCAAGCTTTTGACATTTATTGTAATTATATTAGTGTAATTTTTAAAATTTTGTTTTAAATAAATTAAAGCTTATATTAGAATAAGCTTCGGACATGTACAGAGTATGTCATTTCATAGAACAATACGAACCACGAACAAAACAAACGCACAGATTCATGCACTTTATTATATTTGACTGCATCAGTAAATAAGGCAAATGTAGATGTTAATATCACAATAGGAGTTTTACCTTCAGTGAGAACTAACTACGTAGCAAAATGAGTCTTGTAGGGCAGAAGTGACCGGCAGCACCTTCGGTTTCAAGGTAATCAAAAAATCGTATATATGCAATCAAAAATGCTTTCAAACAGTAATATAATGATTATTTTACGTGTTCTCGTAATTTAACATTGCTCATGTTATACATTAAATCACGCAACTATAGTTTATTTTTTATTCTAATTAAGTTACACACACCTTACCACTATAGATGCAGTAAAACGATGATGTGTACAACTCTTAACAAAGGAGAAACCTTCCTTAGGACTTAAGGTTCAATTAAGTGCTCCTATTGTGCTTTAAAGTGGCTCGATTGTCTTATGTCCGCTTGTGTATCAAATGAGGTGATTGTTTTGCTTGACAGACATTTGTCTTATTATTTTAAATAAAAAACCTTATCCTGATGATTATATGCGGTTGCTTTCAGAAAAATATTAAGCAGGCTGCCGTAATGTTTAGTTTTAATCATATAAATAATTATTAATAATAATTTTTATTTATTTCAAAACATGATGTTGCGCAGCTATGAAATATTGCAAATCAGATCTGAAATAATGTTATTAAAAATTGCAAGAAAAGAGAGTAATAAAAGAATCTAAAGATTTTATAAACGAGAGGTTGTAATATTTTTTGTAAAGGTTGTATGAGAACTAGGGTCATCGTGCGTCAAGAGGCTTAGTACCTTAGCCACGAAAATCTAAACAGAACCTCAATTTGCACAAAATTTTTCCATAAAATCGTTAAAATTTCTTTTAATTCAGTTTCATAATTTAAGTTTAATTAAACCAATAAAAAAAAATTCATTATTATTTATTCCAACTCTAGGCAGCAAACAAAGAAGAAAGAGTGTTTGTTTTAACTAAACAGGAAGATTCAAAAGACATTTTCATTTCATTTGAGCATAGGTTCCAATGCTCTATGAATGCAATGGAAGCAACCTGGTAGGTTCGGAACGACATTTCCATCCCTGAGACGCGCTTAACGGCATTTGGAAATGGTCCATTTTCATTAGTTCGCGAAAGTGACACTTTCACTTTTAGGAAAATGGGTTTTCCTTTTCCATCCGCTTTTTAACGTCCTTTCGCTTAGCGATAGCATCGGAAAGTTCATCTCCTAAATGGAGGGACACATCCTACCCGGTTGCCCCGGTGCGATGTGTATATAAAACAATTAAAACGTGAAAAAAGCAAAACAAAAAGTGAATTTAGTTCGAGACGGCTACTCAATACACCATCCGGAAACCATTAAAATCTCGGGCAACAAAGGATGTACATGGACTTATCCCTTTTTTGCCGGGTAGGGAACGATGAAACCAAGAACTTCCGGAAGGTTTGGTGTAGTTAAGCGATAAAATTAAATTGAACAGAGTCCATGTCCATCTTTGCCAATCATTACACGGCACTGGAAGCGGGTGGAAGTTTTTCGGCACTGCACAATGGAGAAACAAGGAAAATCTCTTTTTAATTTATTTTTATATCCTTTGTACAAACTTTGCCGTCTTTCGTCTGGTCGGTGGACACGGCGAGCTTATTGAAGCTTATAGGGAAAGAGGGTAAAAACTTGCATCACGGATATTGTGCGGCGGATAGACGAACCTTGCTCGCTTTGATCGGGGTTCGGTCGCATCAAGTGCATTCCGAAGATTGAAACGATACCGATATAAGCCGGGCAGCAAGCTGCAGGGAATGGGTAGGAGTTGTTTAATGTATAGTCACATAAACTTTAACATTATCGTACTTCGTAAAAGGAGTTCAGGAAGCATCGATGCTCCGGGTTGATGTTGGCGTTTAATTTTCATCCAACTAAACGGTCTCGGGGGTTCCAAGGAAGTGAAGGGACAGGAAGAGCACTAGTTTTTGCCCCGAAAGCCATGTCTAGCCGCTCAGTACGGCATGCAGCGAATCACGGCAAATTAATCCACTATAATTGAAATTTATTCAATTTCATTCTCCACCCTCTTGTCAACCGTTTGCGTTGACAACTTTTTAGTGCGCGTTGGCTCTTCTGTACAAAAGCGCCTAGCAACAAAAAAAGGAAACAGAGAAGAGCCAGAACAAACTTTCGCCACCATTGCTGGGAGTCCCTTTTTATCGGCTTCACTCAACAAGTTTCACGGCGACAACACATCCAACGGGCAAAATCTAATCGCTAATGGATAGGAAAAACTACTGCCTCCTTGGAGCCTGTTTTCTCGTTGTTGGCATTGTGTCCTGAAAGGAAGGGACATTGTGCGTTGTCGCACAACAAATCAATTCCATTAACACGTTGAGCCTTCCGGAAGAGCAAACACTCTCCACGCACACACAAAGGCTCGCATCACCTAATAATCCTTCTCCTGCCCAAACGTGATCGATCGGAAAGAATGTTTGCTTAGGACACCCGGTGTACAATCTTGTGGGCCTTGCGAGCGAGTTGGGGCAATTTGCCGAAGAATGGCGGACACAGATCATACCGAACATGGGACTTTAAAGTTGTCGGTTCGTTTCTCATTTTCAATTCGTTGCATAGTTGATGAGATTTACTTTCCTCATTTAGCAGATCGCCCTTAGTGCTTAATTCTTGCTGCAAAGTGACTTTTCGTGTTCAAAAAACCAAAACAGGACGAATAGAGAGAGAGAATGAACGAGAGAGCGACGTGTTAATGCCAAATTATCCCTCCGACTGCAGAGTGGCGATGTGTAATTCATCTTCTGTATGCTCGAAGACCTCTATTTAAGATCGGAGAGCTTGAACTGTAGCACTTCCTATAAGTTAGGTTCGCTTATCAGCATTCGTTCTCCCACACTCCACCCTCCAAGGCCTTTTAGAAGTTACATCCCCGCCAAAAGAGTCTCTAGTGCCAAGAGAGTGTAATGAATAAATAAATTAAAATGTCTTATTTTCGCTTTCAATTTTTCGTCACGTTTCTATGCCGTTGTTTTTTCGCAACCGACGCTTTCTGTTGAAGTCGGAGTCTTTATCTTTACGACGTTGGAAATGGAACTACGGAGAAGGCAAAACTGTGGAAGAAAAATTATCAACCGAATTTATGTCCATCAAACCGCCCAAACCTTCCTTTTTCGGTTGCTTTTGGCTTGAGACGCGAGGTCGAAGACGCTTGTCAGTGGGACGGTAAAGCAAGATTAGCACTGGTACAGTTTTCCATTTTTCGACAGGCTGGACAGACTCAACGTGCGGTGTCTTTCGGGGTGTGATTATTTATTTCGCTCGCTCGCTTAAAGCTCGGCACAAGGAGACAGTTGCACTTCCGGCCGTCAGCCCCGGGGATGCTTCTTATCACCTGCCAGGGGTTACACACCGAAACGGAAGTGATCCATTTCGTAAGGGCCTGCTTGTAGGACGGTTTTGTGGCAGTGCTGCTTGCAGAGGGAGACAGTTGATCTGATAAACATTTCAGCAGCAGCAGAAGCAGCAGTAGACCTTGGGGACAGTGTCATCTTGGGCGAAATTCAGGACATTTGTCTAGCATTTAAAAGAGAGAGTTGAAAAAAAGCTTATCAGCGAATGAGTTGACAGTTGCAAGGTGGAGCACTCGGCACCACTGGTTTTCCAATAAAAATAAACGCTGCATCGTCTTCGATGTAAATGTAAGTGAGAAAGTTGTGAAATAAGGTCCAAATCGATGAGTGGGCAAAACGAAACACGAAAGCTGGTAAAAGTTGTAATTGAAGCGAGTAAACAGCATACTTCGCTAAGTGAAAGCTCCACTTAAGGGAGGCGTTTAATAATAGTTTTCCCTTTACGTGTACAAGCCCCAATTTGACACTTGGACTTCCTTCCCGTGCACGTGCACCTAATGCTACAAGGTTTTTTCGACAACCAACCATCCCATCTCAAACAAACAGACACGCATCACTGCGTTTGCTTCAATTTAGTGCGTTACTTGCGTGGTGCCCCCCGATCGTTACGGGATCGTAGACAATCCGCGGGCCACGTAAGAGACTTTTTGACGTAGGTAAGGCAATCTCAACTACATCACATCACATCCGAACTGAACAACGAACCGCCTAATGTACAAGCGCAGTCCCGCACTCGATCCGCTTGATGATGATTATGATTATGATGGGGAGGGTTTGCTTTATCGCTATTATTATTATTTATGAACGCATATTACCTCGGCACGCTGGATGCCCCTCTCGTTGATGTGCTGGTTGAAGGTATGCATGAATGAGGTGTGTACAAAAGTTGTACAAAAAGAGCTAAGGTTTCCCTTTTTCTGTCTGCAATTAAAATATGAAAAAGAAATAACAGTGAATAAGTTTATATTTTGAAACAAAACTTAAATTAATTGAAATATTCCGTACTCTTTTTCATACAGAAAATGATTATCATAGCTTTTTATTTACCCTAAGGCTTCCTCCTTCTTTATCTTCTTAAAAACAGTTATTCTTTTAAGTGACTCCTGGTATGGGAACAAAACTGAAAGAATGAAAAACGATACCTTTTGAGAAAAATATGTTCATTAAACTAAATTTAACATGTTTCAAAAGAGAAAAAAATAAAAATTCTGAAGATGGAAAAGGTTTTTTACAGAAACTGTTTCGAGTCCTTAAAAGTACTACCTCCTGTAAAACATAATCTTCGTACTTACAATTTGACAAAAAAAAAAATAGATGGGTCCGTTTTTGAACTTCAACAAATCTTTTCAAATAATCCAGCTTCCTTCATTCCATTTAAGGTTAGTTTTTAAGCATTTAGGTTGTTTTTAAATAGTTCAATTCGTTTTCAAGAATTTTGTCAAATAAATTTAGGGTTTCAATAACAAAAATCTTTCACACAACTTTTGCTCTCACCCAAACGAGTTGCTTCACTATTCACGGTGCGATCTGAAGTTACTACCACACCATCCCAGAGGCCACCGTGAGGTCGGAACAACTCACCTTCCCTCGCCCAATAGGCAGCTAGACAAGGATGCAGAGCAAATCCAATACATCTCGTTTCGGGGTCCGTCGACTTCCCCCCCCCCCGGCCTGAGGATTCGGTAATCGTTCGCACACCAGCAGCCGGTGAAACCGCACAAACTGCCCCCAATGGAAAACAGTTATGTTAAACGGATTATGTTCATTAATTTTATCTCGCGAGCTCATTTGTCCGCTGCGCTTGAGGAGGCAGTGCGCGGTCACGGGTCAAGAAGCGAACTGCGAACGCTCTGCGCTCTGTGTGCAACAGGCGGCATCGTGTGTGGTGGCGCAGACCCGGGTGTGGACATGTAGACCACAAAGGCAACCGCCAGTCGCGCGGGCGCCCGGGACGCTTTTTCCAGCCGTGGCGGATCAAGAGCAGCGAAGAATTAAAAATAAAACCATCCCTCTGTGTTGGGTGAAGAGGTTGACGCTGCCAACGGCGGGCGACATTTGTGACTCTTTTTTTTTCTATTCGCTTCTTTTGAGTGGAAATTTTGGCTGGGTGGATTTTCATGCGGATCGCGATCGTGCATGGGTGGGAGCGCGTGTGGTTCTCAACAAATTTGTCGACGTCTGCTCGTACAAAATACATTAGCCGTACTAATATGGTCGTAAAATTGTTTCCAATTTTCCCACCAGTTGTCGATGATGGAAAAATACGTCCAGTGACAGATTTACGACCACTTCAAAGCCTGTCTGTTTCAAAGGGCAACCAGCAGTGGCAGTGTGTGAAGGCTCTTGAGCTGCGCTCAAGATTAAAACGAAACATTTACGAACCAGAAGAAGGATGACGTCGTTCCAAGAATCAACAGACCTTTCGGGTCATTACTGAGCAAGCCCTTTTGCTGTACAGATTACACTGATTTTGAACTTGAACTTTAGGGACAAAATTCTGCAAACTTTGCCGGTAATGTGGCTTCTTTAGTGAGTGGTGTTGCCGACATTGTAAAAATAAAATCCACATGCCAATTTCTAAGCAAAATATCACCAAATTACGCAAGGAAAAGATATTTGAATGCAACTAGAAGGTGCGTGACTTCATTGCTTCCAATCAAACCATGTACATGGAAATTCACCATTTATTCGTATCAGTGCATCATTCCGCTTCAATTTCATCGCCTTTTAGACTTCGCAAATGGCAGAACAAATCACCCTCTAGCAATCGAACCATCAGTTCGGAGACGAGGCGCTTGATGGGCCCAAGGAAAGCCGTCAGAAATATGCACTGAACATGCAATCACCATTACTCACATGCCAGTGCACATATAATCAATATTGTTCAAAAATTAGTCCCCGATAAAAATCGGACGTGCCTTCCGATTCCTTTCGAGTCTTCGTATGTAGCTGTTTGATTCATGTGTGTGTGTATGCATGTGTCTGTAAAAATGAGGCCAGGACTAGAAAAGGGATGCAAGGTTGTGAGCCACACGTCACCAGCCATTCAGGCTCAGGACCGCTCAGGAACTACTAATTAAGCCTAATGGCTTCATCGCATGGCATGTTTGCGGCCGGCTGGGACTCTGGAAGATTACAGCCGTCGTTCGTTAGCAGCAAGTGGCTTCGGAGGTTCTGGGAATGGGGGCTTCAAAGTCTCCACTGGTGAGGTTGTTTGTGTGAAATTGTCCAATTTACCTGTTTCTTGATGTTTGTTTTTAGGTCCCTTTTCAGGGTGAGTGTGCTGGTTGGAAGAAGAATGTAGCTATGTGAGAAAATTGTAGTCCTTTTGCCGATTTTTCATTGCTGTTCGCTTGGTTCAATTTAAGATATATAAAGTACATTGTATAGACGTATTATTTTTGAAAATCTTGCTTATTTTTATCAATGTAAAAAAAGCCTATACGAGAGCAAAAAACTAGTATCACTTGAATTTTTTACATAATTTCACGATATGTTTTGTGTGAATAGAGATATCAGAGCTGTTCACATTAGTTTCGAAACCAAATAGCTTTAAATTCTGTTGAAGGCATCCTATGCATTTAAAACAATTCTTTTATCCCTAAATAACCATCAGTTATCTTTTAAATATTTTTGTACTGCATAAAGGAAGTAACATAAATGTTTGGCCAGACAAAGTTATACATTAATATTGTTTTTGTTCCATGCGCTTACATTTCCTTCGTATTTGCTTCAATTGTTTAATTGTTGATCGACGAAAAAAGATTAATTAGGACAATTTTTATAATTTATTGATCGTCGATAACACTGCCTTAGCTATCTGACTTGTTTCAAAATCAAATTTTTTTGTGCACAAGACGTCTGCTGTATGAAATCATTTTATTCATTTTAAATATAGGTTTTTGATCCCCTGCGGATTCAATTAACAAAAAAAATTGATATGGCTGTATATTTGTACATGTTCGATATTTCAACCTTTGGCTGATTCTTATCTATTTCAAATCAGTTAACTTTAAATCAGTTTCAAAAAGTTGAGAATGCTGTGGTATAGTTCAATATATCTAAATTGTGCTGCTATTGAGTTTTTATGAAATGACCTACCCATGCTTACCTGTACTAAACTTAAAAAGGTTCATATAAAAGGTTCGGCAAGTACTTCATTTAATTCAGTCCGAAAAATTAATTCTAATACTCTATAGGTTCATATCTTAAAAATTATACATATTTCCACCAAGCGCGTTTATTAAAAATGCCATTTGCATAAATGATAGTTGCTGCAAGCCTTCACGTAACTTTCATGCAAAATATCATTTGTTTCATTCGTGTAACAATCACCATACAGCTGTTCCAACCGAGTGTACCATGAACAGTCAAGCAGATTTCCCACCATCGACATTTTTGTGACATTTGGAGATTAAATCGAAGAATTATAATTCGAAATGAGATTATAAGTTGCATCCACTTCTAGAGAATGCACGGGTATAAAAGATAAATCAAGCGTTACGTGTAAACTTATTATGGCTCAACCGGAGTTCTTTCACACTTGTCCAATTGCCGATGCATTTTGGAACCATCGTAAGATAATTTAAAGTAAACGTCACAACTTCCATTGCTGGTACATTCCAGTCACACAGGTCTACATGCTGGAGCTGGTTCTCACCTATGGAAAGTATCGTTAAATTACTATGATTCAACCGACCAGATATGGATGTTATTCTATTGATATGAAGCTGCAACCGGTTCAATTTGATGAACACGTTGAATAGCTCCATGTTGATTGTGGTGAGCTTGTTCGATGAAAGCACCAGCAATTTGAGTGAATCATATAGACTGCATCTTTTGTTCGAGGTATCCACCAGAAAGCGTATGTTATTATTGTCGAAAACAAGTGACTCTAAATGTGAGTTATCACAAAACTGTGCCATATTAAGTGCTCGCAGTTTGCAGCTACTAATATCCAAATGCTGTATCATTTGTGCATTTAGAATAACTTGTGGAACTTTCATTAGATCACACTTGTAAATTTCTAAAGAGCTCAAGAAACTGTTGGCTGCAATGTCAACTCTCCTCAGACCAGTTCTTGTAATTTTAAGAGCACTCAGCCCAGTTGGCACACTAACCCGTTTCAGTCGCTGAGAGTTTTCTATCTTAAGCGTGTGTATGAAAGGAGGAATCTTTTCCAGTATTGGCTGATCAATGTGCTTTATTAACACTTTTGTCAGTCTAAGCACACGCATGTCGTTCGGGATGTGATTAAACGTGAATGCATCATCTTGCGACTTTAGGTTATCAACGCAGCACTCTCGGAAACAGTAGAATTCTAGTCCCACAATGCAGTGCACACTGTTTGAAACGATCAGCGTCCTGTGGATTACAAATAAAGGAATAAAGAGGATTACATTTAATAAGAAATGCAATGTTCTTTACTAAACGAAAACTTACCACAAATCCCATCGAAACATTTCTACGGACAAGAAAGAATGAATTCTTGATTATTCTATTCGCGTTGTTCAAGCTTGCCAATCGAAACATTTCAACAAAAATTTACCTTACTAGTTGTTTGCTGTTAGAATCAAAAAACGATTAAATTCAAATTATTTTCTACACAATAGCGCCCGCACAAAAAAAAAAACTAATAACAATCGAAAAGCAATTCTTTCGTGGTTAGTTCCACTTGCTGGTCACGACTGAAGTGATTGTGATAGTACTCTTCTAGAATTGGAATACAGGAATAATCTCGTTGTTTTGAATGTTTAAACGAAAATGGAAAGAAAACAATTCAGATGTTTCTTTTACTATGGCTGTTGAACAAACAGTGGTCCAGTGCTCCATGGTTAAAAAAATGATTTCATTTTTATTGGATAGAATCTTTTAAAGAAGTAATGTTCTCTTTAACATGCAAAGACTGATTGAAATTAAAAAATGAAACACTCCTACTTAAATTAAAAATTCAGTTCACTTTTAATCTACAACTGCCATTTTCGAACAAATAGATCAGCTACGCGTTCATCAGACGATTACAACGTTTACATCTCGTCGTGTATGTTCGAACGTTAAGGATGGTGATGGTGCTTTTTACGAATATACGAATGCATAGCGTTCTGTGGTGCGAACGGACTGTGACGTTATACACATAACATATGTTTATATCTCACTCAAATAGCGCTAAGCTAGCCTAAGGGCAATTTATTTACAATTCCTGACAGAACATTGTTGTTACTGTTGTGTATTATTTACAATATATTTCTGGTGTAACGTTTACTTATTTCTTGTAACTGCCGATCGCGTATTAATCGCCGCACAGTTTCAAAATTGGTCAGCTTTATTTGACTTATATTTCGCTACTAAATTTGGCGCCTACTTTCGATCAGATGATCGCCTTGACCTTCCTTTACTTCACCCAATCTGACCTTATCTGTGATTGGTCTTTATCAGCGTAAGCTAGCTGTCTCTTGTGGAGAATTGCTCTCTCGCTCTAATGAGGCGCCATCTGGAGTAAAACTAGTCTAACTGAACCTGTCACTTAAGGTTTGTGTTGATAAACATTTTCACGCTGCTATCATGCCAACAAACATTAAATCAGATGTACTGTCTAACTTATTTTTGATGTACTTATTTGTAGAAGCTTAAACATGCCAAAACATGCTTATCTTAAGCAACATATTGCTTGATTAGTTGTAATTCTAAAAAAAACAAGAAAATCTTTCTTTTCTTTCGTTGATTTTCTAGCTTTGCTTTAGCTTTCAAAACATTTAAATTATAATCTTTATTCAGAACGACAATCAAAGGTCTTTTTAGTGTTAAATAACTTATTATAATGATAGTTCTATGTTTAGAAGCATGGTCTAAATAAAGAGTATTCATTGCTATTACTTATTTTGCAACATAATTTGTATAGACCTTTTTAACAACTATTAAAACTTTGACCATGTTTTAAATATTGAAAATAATCTCTTGCATTTCGTTCTTACCGTGCACCGGGGCTAGAGCCACCGTTCGTTAGTGTGGATTTTTCCTCCACTCTATAGAGGTCACCGAACAAAGCTGCAGCAACATATATATGTTTGAATGCAATCTTACCCTCCCATCGTTCTTCCTCTGAATAGATGTCGTCCTTCGACCCCCACAAACCCAAACGGACAAACATTATCACCAACGTGACCCACACGTTACTCGGCTGTGCCAAGCTATGACGACGTCGCCGACGCGCCTTATGGGAAGTGAAGGTGCCCTCCTGTGAAAGCCTTTTCCGCGTGTTAACTCTCATCGTTCGCGTCTTGCGGAAAAAGGAGGTCAGCGTGCGGAAAGAATCGACCATAAACCATACACGGCATCTCCCCCCCAACCGGATCGAATGCGAGTGAGTGCTGCGTGCGGGAAGAAACGACCAAACAGCATAATGCTCACCCCGTGCGTTCCAAACCTAAACCATTTGGCATATCTAAATCTGTGTCGCTTCACTGGCCCTTAACCGTGCATTTGGGTAGTGTGGCGCACTTCGGTTTATTGGACACAGTCGACGACCCTAAGGTACGGGCTTACGGGACGATAACTTTCGTTATTGTATTTTATTTCAATTTCAATTATTTCTTCCTCTGGCAGACAGTGTGGAATAGTGTGGAGGACGACTCGAGCATCTTGATGAAGCGGAAAATTGAGCCTAGTACCATCTTCGGTCGCCTTGGTGCGGGTCATCTGAAGTTCTCTGCTTATGGTGAAGGTTTATGATTGAACATATGTACCCCTATCTTCGCCCGGTTGACCATATTTCGATGAGACGACCGTGTGTATGTGCCAGGAAAAAAAACGTAAGAAAGCATTGGGAAAGAAAGGCAGCAATTTCTTTGGACGTTAGACACCGACCGATGCCTAACCATCGATAGCCATAGCTTTCCTATTTGCCTCCATTACCGCCCGTGTGCCCATTTCGGTGGAGCAGCACAATGTGCGAATGAATTTCCCTTGCGATGCTTCGTCCCTCGACTTCCGCCCAGCGGTGCTTTGTGAAGCTTATTGGACGATGGGAAAAAAGGGCACTGGCGATGGAACGACCTGCCTCACGACCCAGCCTTTTACCAGCTCATAACTGCACACCGTGGCACTGTGGGTCATCAACTCGTCCCACTTTTTCTGTGTGCTTGGAGCAGGGCATCCGGATGGACTGGGAGCATTCATCTCCTGCGGTTGCGGATTTGGCTAGAGTCATGATATTAGCAACAGCATTAGACGCTAGACATTCAGCGTGGTAATTTCCAACTTCCTGATGAATTTTCTCATTCTTAGGTGGATTGGGAACAATTTACAAACGTTCACAAAACAAGGAGTTTTTGAAAACTTCTTGAACGACAGTAAAGTTGTTTTCCCTATACATTTTCTAACCCTTTGCATCAACTACGTTTGAGGCTTGGGAAGCACATTAGAACACTCCACTAACAGAGTTACTGCAAGGAGCAGGAAGTACTGAAGGTAACGTTTGCTTCCCCACTTTTTTCTCAGCTGGTTTATGTTTGTGTGTGTGTGTTGGTGTGCAATATCATCATCATTGCATGCATAATTTATGTGTCGATTCTGTCCGTTCGCGTAGCGCACGGTTCGAAAGGTGTAAGGTGGATGGCGGTGGGGGGGGGGGAGTGGTGAGAAGGGGTAGCTTTCCTTTGTTTCTGGCTGCATCGCGAAATGTGCAACTAGCGTGCCGTGAAATGTATGGTAGGAAGTGCGCTGGGTGTAACTCCGTGCAGTCAATCATGTGACAGCGTGTGTTGGTGTGCCGGTACAAGTGTTGTATGGGACATGAATTATGCACACCTTTCGCGTACCCGGTACGGCTGTCGGAAGACATCGGTTCTAGTTTCTTACTGAGTTTCACAATTGTAGAGAGGTGAATCTAACAAGATGTTGTGTGCTTTAGAGAGATAAAAGTAAAATTGTGCAGTATGAGCTTTTGGAACGAATTTTTTCGATTCTGATTGTATTTATACAGCTGGAGTTTGTGAGAAATATTGCACTTCTTAATGGAAGTAACTGGCTTCTTTTATTTTGTCAATTTGAATTTAAAATGAATTAAACTCTCTGTGATATTTCCTATCAAAACATCATTACACTCACCGTCTAAAGATATTCTAAGGCTTGGAGCGTGTGAATTGTAATTTAGATCATACAATCGAGTTCCTTGGCATTTTCTCTATTCAAAAAGGATCATCATTCTACGGGCAATTCTGCACAGTTTATTTAGTAATGCTCTTTGTCACCTTGATATTACGCTTAATAAATGTAAAGTGAACTGTTATTCTGCAATATAAATCCATTTCAGTTCCATGATTCATATTTTTCATTGATTTATTGTATTATACTACTATTTTTTCTGAACAATGCCAATCAAAAAATAAACACTAAGAGCATTTAATGCTAGAGCAAGACATAAATGAAAGTATGTTTTATAAAATAAGTAGAAACGGCTTAATTGTATTTTCATTGTGTTAACTGGTATCTTAAGCTATCAAAAATTCATCAGCCAAGGTCATTATAAATTAAAAATATTTTATTTCGAACTTTTAAACAATACTCAATTTATTGTCTTATTTCCCGCTAGTCCTAATTTTCAGCACCCTCCTCCCATCAACCGCACCCGTCATTTGTAAATCACTCTTCGGAGCAGTAAAAATAATAAAGCAAATCAAAGCGAAGACTCCCTCCCATTCCTTTTTGAATGCCTCCCGACACCAACACAAAAGGGAACCATGCTGCGTAACGGTTTATCGGCGTTGAATAGAAGACACCCCAGTGCAGATGCACCGTACCGGTGGAAGGGAAAGTTCCACAGCCCTCCCCGTTCGTGAATGCATCCTTCACACCCTGCTGCACTGTGCACAATTTTGTTTAACTGCCATTTCGACGATTGCCATCGCGGCACACCATCGCAGTGGGCAAGATGCCGTTACCGGCTCGTCTTTTCGGATAATTTTAACGCACACATTACTACCCTTCCTTCATGAATCAAGCGAGGCACCGTTAGTTGACTGCTGTGAAAGGGCCGGCCATGGCCGCTACCTTCACATGTGATGGCTGGGTGCGAAAGATTTCATCCGCAAGTCACGAACGGCCGCCCCATCCGCTCAACGCATTGTGTTACACTTAACGGAAAGCATCGAGGAATGGTCTCGGCCATGGTCCAGTACTGCACACCTCCTGGTGTTCGGCGAATCGATCAGAGCATGTACGGATGAGTACATACAGTAACAACCTCTCGGCACATTCCACCTTCGGATCTAATTGAGTTTGGTGTAAAATTTAAATAACCCAATTTTTGGAATTGATTCACTTTTTCGGGACTTTTGTTGAACCTGCTGCTCTGTTCGATGAAGACGAGAAGGACAGAGAAATCCCTGGACTTTGATGTGTTTCTTGGATGGTCCCTTATTCCTTACGAATCGTCACATCCTACCAATCTCTCTCAACCTGCTGTTTTCCTCAACCTTTCCAATACCGAGCGTACCTTACCGCTGAAGAGGAAAATCTTCGAAGCCAGGGAACGGAACGTGCTCAAATATTTGCTTCCAAAATTATGCGGTTCAGTCACGTTTTTCGGAAGCGTCCTGGTGTCGTCGTTGGTCGTGGACGTGGCTGTCTAGAAATCCTAACGAACCCACGACCGGGCACGCAAACGCTTTCCTTCTTCGAAACGATCCAGTTTGGCGCGTCGAATCATGATGATGATGATGGTGCTGCTGCTGATGCACCTGACTTCAAACACGGGCAGTTCCAATTTTCCAATAAAACAACTCGCGATGACTTGCGCTAGAGATCCCCAGTGCGATGCTAGTGCCAGTAAAAATCGATTTCGAGCTAAGCAAATGTGCTAAACTAAATTGGAAAGCGTTGTTTGGGTCGGTTGATGGATATTTGTGCTCCCTCTCGGGGGAGGGGTGGGGGGGAGGTTGCTAAAATCTCATAAGCGGGTCAGCTTTCGGACCCAAAGTATTTCGTACGCTTACGAGTGAAATTATCAATTTTCAGTTATTCTCAAATATTGCACCAGAATCGTTTACTTCCGGCTTTTGGGTGCTTATTTCCTCACCTCCAACCGGGCCATTTCCCCCCACGGAAGAGGCGCTTTTGGGGGTTTTGGGGCGTATCGCGGCTAATAGTTTTTGGCCGCCGTCTTCCAGTTTTCGAATAGAGGTTACCGCTTCCGATGTGCACATATGAGTGTGTGGGCCTCTCCCGTAAGCACTTGGCCTCGATTGCGTGTTATTTGCCTCTTTCTTAGGCCTGCCCACCCCGAGCAGATTGCACGACGTGCAGGAAGCGCTGAAGCGATGATTCTACCACTATCGCCACTGCGGTGAGAAATTAAACCAATTAATCTCGTTTGGTTATTAATTTGTTCGGCTGCTAATTTAACGCTTTCACCCCGGTTGGCGAGGAAAATTAGTAGCGTGGCTGGTAGCATCGCATGCGTAAACCACCCCAAGCCCCCATTTCGCGTGGAGAAAGGTGTTAATCTTTTTTTTTCTTTCCTGTTTTTTCATTTTTGGTAATCCGTTTTTCATCCGGTTCGATCACATGCACATCAGGGGCGCATAATTTTGGCGTTGGTGCAGAGTAATGGACGCGATCTGGATAAGATAAATATGGTTTTGCGTTCGATACGCCGATCTGTTCGCATGCTAATACGCTGTAGGAAGCAACTTGGCAGAAATCGAAAGCGGGCGGTAAAAGCGAGAGTCATCGCGGTGCGCTCGGGTGGAATTGATGAGCAGGTGAAAAATAAATTAAAGGATTTTACTTTCCAGTGAGAGGGTTTTTTTTCTGACAATTGTTTAGCTCATCGCGCTTCGTAAGTTGGCAGAGTGAAATTAAAAGCAATTTCATGGTGCTGTTGTTTGGATGATGTTTATTGGTAAAAAGTTAAAAATGCTCCATTTTTTAATATTTCTCATCATGCGAACGTTACGAATGTTTGAAGCAATATATTAGAAAATAAAACAAAAATGAAGAAATATCATGAAGAAATACTAGAAAAAAACCAATTGGACTAAGAAGGTTGTAAATTCAAAACGAATTAGAATAAAATGTATTTTAAAAACATCTGCTGCCTAAAGCCAGCAGATTTCAATGAATAGTTTACTGCGTCTGGTAATTTTTGGTGACGCATTATACGCATAATATATTCTTATTTCTGAAGGTAGATGATTTTTGAATAGAAAAAAATAAGTGTATTTTTCGTCGCTTGAACGTGAAATAATTGTTCATTTGTACTTTCCATCAGTAAACATGTAAGGTTTTTGTATAAATTCAGAATATTCAGATGAATATGAAACTAGATCAAATTTTTTTGATGTTAAACTTTCCTTGTACTTTGTATCTAGTTTCAGTCTTTTTTGTATGCTGATATGAAAAAAACTTTGTTAAGAATGTTTATTGGTTTCTTGCTGCAAATCTTCAAATTTATGTTTTTAATTTAATTGACACATTTACATCTTTTTTTGTTTTAAGGAAACACCCACATCAAAGTAAATTCAATAAAAGTTGTGTTTTAATCAAATTTGCCTTACATGTCGAAGATATTTGGATCCTTTTTAATGCCTACTTATGATGCCTACGTATAATGCTGCAGCAGCAAAGAAATTTAAGAATGTTGATACTCAATTTTGTTCAAAAGTTTTTTTTAACTATAACTACAGTGTAATCACTTTTTAAAATGTATGCTGCTCACAATTTATGTTTTTCAATAAAAATTCATTTCTGAATAGAAACGATTGAAGCAATATTATGAAAAGCAAAATATAATGACGCTTGACGCAACTTGTCACACAAATTGTCAAAATAGTCAAACAACACAATCTTCCCACCTGCGCGCCTCCATAACATGGAAATTCAATTCCTTCAGACTAGAAATGCTTATAAATTAACCATTTTTTAACGAAACTTTTGCGCAACCGTGTGTTACTTGCCACTCCCAAATAGCGTTCCGTTCCTACTTTATGTCTCTTTTGAGGATCTCATATTTCCCGACCACAGGCAGGAAACGGTGTCACACGAGCAGGCTAAAAACATTTTCTCAACCTGTTCCAAACACGGCGTGCACTCCATCACGCTAATTTTCCCACTTCAACCCACCCACGCACCACCTTACCCTCCCCCCCCCCCCCCCCCCCCCCCCCCCCCCCCCCCCCCCCCCCCCCCCCCGCCCCCCCCCCCCCCCCCCCCCCCCCTCCCCCGTATAGAGAAAGAGCGGGTCGGAGGCTGTTCCCATCTTAAACATACACCCCTTTTAATGGGCGTTCTTCTCGGGTGGTGTGGGACTTCTTATTAATAAATATCCTGCCCTCTCGCTAATGTGGAGCACGGTGCGAGAGTTATTAGATTGCGAGCGGCGGCACAAGTGTGCTATCCGTGACAAACACTCACACATACATACATGCCAGCACACACTTGTTCACAAAGTGCTCCAAAAGTCACACACCAAGTAGCGGGGGATGCAGCCGCTATCTCTAATTCACTTCACACGATGCGTGCGATGTTGCTTTTCGCTTAGAAGCAGCATTGGAGGTTATTTCACTAAATCAACACAACACAATCCACCCCCGGGCCACCCTGCACCCTTCGCTGTCCACCCGGGGGAGGATCGGATCGCACACCTACGCGCATAGCGTTAGCAGCTGCCGGAGGCTAATCGTTCGCTCTAGATGTTAATCAAAAAGTCGTGTCACATTAAATTATGACTCGGGTGACAGTTTCAACATCAACATCGTCACCTTCGTTTCACACGTTTTGGCCGCGGCACGCTCGGAAAGTGGTTCGCGGAGCTCGCGGAGAACGAGGTAAAGGTGCGGCCCAAAAGTGAGAAAGAAAAAAGTTAAATGATTCCTTAGAGGTTTATTAGATTTATTTTTAGCAAGTTAGGTTTTTAAGATCAAAAGCATGTCATGCGTATGGCTTTTCCACTCGATGAAGCGAGGCAAAAGTGTTTCCCGTGGCGACCACAGCGAGGGAAAACATTTTCCGGCAGGCAAAGAGCGGCCCATCCTGCTTATCGCATTAGCATAAAGAGTGATAAAAAGTCTTCAAAAGAAACCAATCTGCAGTGACTGATGAAATGAACGGGCCGGTTTTGCAACACTTCATCAAACACTCACGCGAGCTGCATCAAAGCGAATTTGTGGTTTCTTCTGCCATTTACATACACAAGCAGGGAGCTAGAGCAACGAAAATTGTAAAAGAAAACTGCACACCGAATTTGTTTCAACCGTTTGCTTTGTATGGTATCTTGTTGCACCAATGGTTGTAAAACTACCTTTGAGTGCCTTCTCTATTTGTTCAAAGTAAAAATATAACTAGCGTATTGCAATTTTTCGGAGACTTTGTATCAATTTCCTGCTGTGTTTGCGTAAAGCATCCGCGTTTTTTTATGTCCGTTGCGCATGTTTGAAGTGGTGAAATGTAGTTTATTTTTTATTCTTTGCATTTTACTAGAGGGTAAAGTTGTTGAAGAGCTTCCGCGCAAAGAAGATGCACATTAAAGTCCACAGTGAATGAGACCGGAAGATAAAATAAAGGTTTCGGAAAAGGAAGCTTAGTGCACGAAGATAAAAAATTGTTGCGAGAAATTTATCTGAAATCCCTAGAGAGTAAATATTTAAATAACGAATAGGATAATGTTTGATAACATAAATTTAAATTTGATTAATGATGATTACAAAATGATTCCTTTTTTTCATAATGTTTATTGATTTAGTCGAAACAAGCAGACAAAATAATTTTCAGCGCATTTATTGCTATTTATTTTGACTCATTTCCTTAAAACTTCAGGTGAGTTTATCTATCTTTCGATATCGATATCTTTTTGAAAAAAATATCACTTATTATAACAAATAGTTTCAAGATAAAAAATCTATACTTAGTTTTAAACAAAGTTGTGTTAAAGAAAACCTCAAAGAAAAATCTAATTTCAAAATTTAGACCAAATCAGTCAAATAAAATAATTGATTTTTATTAAAATTAATAATTGATTTATTTTTAGGATAATATATAAGAAACTTAAAAACCACAGAAAAATCTTAAATATTTTTTTAAAAATCGATAATACTTCAACAAAAAATGATCAAAATCATATTATTTAAATCTTATATACATTATTTAATATAAAAAATTAATTGTATAATCGTAACATTCGGATTCTTCAGTGTCAATGTTTGAATTATTATAACTATTAAAACAAAAACAAACATTACCAACAACTATAGAAAGAAATGGCTTTAAGAAAAGAAAACATGTAATCATGGGTTCTTTTGTAAGTTTTTACTTTTGTTTAGTTTTCAAGTTTAAGATAATGCATCATTGTAGAAAGAAGAAATGGAGTCTTTGCAATTTTTTTCCACCAATTAATAAAAATTATAAACTTTTTGTAACTGTTGATTGACAGATTCGTGATATATTTACTGCAAATGGAATTCATGCTGATTTTATTTCGATATTTTAATCTACATTTAACGCTCTGAGATGAAAGTCATTTAAGAACATTGTTTGGGTATAATTACAAAAACTCGTATGGATTGACTTTCTGTTAGTTTGCATTCATTTTAGATGCTTATAATTTGCTTAAACGCATGTATGTTGATTCCATAGCAGCAGACATCAAATCCTCATCTTCCCGCAAGAAACATAACTGCATAGATTTTGCAACACTTTTAATTAGTGTTCCTTCTATTGCTTCCTCCACGTCTGGTGTATGCGCTTCATTATATGAATCTATTTTTTCACTATTTATGTTTGCTTCATGCCGCGGCTTTGAACTACATCATTCGCCCGACCCGCCATGTGGCCCCTGTCATCGACTGCAAACTCCCCAGTGCAAAACGCAGGCAAAACCGCTGGCAAGAAGCACTGCATGCTAATTAATTAATGTTGTCACTTAAATCACTTTAAATAGCGCTCGGCCATTCCATTCCACCCGAGCGGGTTTGAGTGTGTTGTTTCTTTTTTATTGTCATTTTCTTCGGTGGTGCGAGTATGGCATGCCTCGCTCGGTATGCCTTTTCGAACGCATCCGGCGCTCAGTACATCATCATTAGGATGCGCATTCCGACGCAAATATTTGGTGCTCTGGTTCTGAATTTGAAAAGGACGCACGGATTGTTTGTTTGAACGGCCACTTTCATTGTGGCTATGTGAAATTCGTTTCCCCTTGTAACGCACATTTCAAGGGCAACAAAGGCAAAGTATTTTTAATATGCAAAAGGCATTTAAATTTTTAGCATTATTGGATTTTGGTTTTTGGGGGAATTTATTGGTTTGTTGCATATTTTCAACATGTGACAGAGAGTGCATAAAAATTTCATCCTCGTGAAACACGTCCAATAAATCGTTCCCGCTGAACGATGCCTGAAAGGCATAAAAATGTTTGATTTGGCGACACATGCATGCTGGCGGTCTGGGTCAGCAGTATGCGATTAATTTGTTATCCGTAACTAATGACCCCTAAGCACACCACACGCGGTACATCATGCGATGAAAGCGCTGCGTGCAGGTGCATCGTGTTCCGTCGCGTCCGGTTTTAATTCGCAATGTGTTGCGTTTTTTTTTGTCACGCTGTCACGAGAGAGCGGGAGCAAACACAACATAAAACAAAACCAAAGTATGTGATTAAAATACACTTCACCAGATGTTGACGTTCGCACGCACGCAGTGCAGTTTCACTTCGCGTGGTGGTGGAATCTAGTAAAATTATAGCATTTGTTGAATGCATCGGTCGTGAAATGAGCACAGGTTGTATTTTTTTTGTTCGAGATGCTTGATTTAATATTTCATAGATTGAATTTCATTAATTATTTGATATGCTTAGTTTAAGGGCATTAAAAATTGCAGTGTGAGCGAAGTAAGACAAGTATTTAATTTTCATTATTGATTACGGATATTTGATTGGTAGTAGTGATGAAGAGTCAATGTTTCCCGTATGAAAACCAGCAATAACCAATTGCTGTTCAATAAGAAGGACAATTATGTCTTCGAAATGTAGTGATCAATGTTGTCAAACGCAGCTTTTAAATATGTGTAAATTACAACAGTTAGAGACAGTTAGATACTTAAGGCCGGGCTACATGGGGTGCATACACAAGCGCATTCTGCAGTAATGCCCTCTGTTGACAATTTTTGGAAGCTAGGTAAGCGCAATTCATCTGTAAAAAAAAAATACGCATCGAGTTACCATTGATCTTGGAACGGTTTTCTCAGCTTTGTTTAATTGTCGTTTTGTTATCGGCGTGAAATGATGAATTTGTAACTAAATGAATCATATTTCGAATTTTAATGAAGAAAACGAGAAGAAATGCATGTTCTGTTGTGTCTATTTCAATTGGTGTGTTGTGTATGTACAACGGTAGTGAGCTGTCAAACCAATTGCGCTCCTCAAATCTGTAATTATTCGGCATACGAGTGAAAATTCTTTTTGAGTGATGAATTGCGCTTTTACCTAGCCAGCGGTGGTTTACAATAGAGCGCGCAAGCGTAGAACAAGAATGCGCATGTGAATGCACCCCATGTAGCCCGGCCTTTACATTGGTAACTGATGTTATGATGTGACGACAACTCATAAAAGACGTGAAAATGTATATTCAATACCCTTAAATCATGAATTGGTAATTTTACTGCACAGTCAACCATTACTTAAAAAGTAAGTACCATTTCATTGACGAATAAACCTTATGAATTCTTACTTCTTTTATCATCTCAGTTGGCACAACAACCCTTGTAGCAACAAGCCAATGTAGCAATTTTATCAATGTAAGAAAAAAGATAGCTACTGTTCGTTAAAAAAATACTTCTTCGGGTTGCCTAAAGGGTAAATGATATTGTAGAAGGACTCCTAGCAAGA